>PVKN010010388.1:0-22699 GCA_004027915.1 Capromys pilorides
GGGGAGGCTTCTAATCAGGCAAAGGAGACCTCTCGGGTGCGTGCGCGAAGGGAGACGACCACCAGGCAGCGCTCTCGGGGCTCGGGAGTCTTGCTCGGTGTCACACAGCCAGCCCGTGATGGCTCCGTGCCCCAAGCCATGACAGCCTCAGCTAAACATCTCGGCCGCCCAGATCTCTCAAGAGGTGGAGGGAGGGGGACAGGGACCCGATGTCGGGGGCCCTCAGTGGGTGGTGATAGAAAGGGGAGGCTCCTTGGTAAAATCCCGTCCCTAACAGAAACAGGAGAGGGACAAATGCCTGCTCGCTTCTCGCCCTGTCTGGCTGGGTGAACTCGGTGTCTTTTCGGGGTGTCTTTTGATTCCCAAAGTGGTGGCGCACGACCGTGATCCCAGCAATCAGGAGGCTGAGGCGGAAAGATCGCAGGTTCATACTAACTACAGAGTGAGAGGCTGTCTCATCTCGAAAATAAAACAGAAGAGAATAGAAACCGAAAACCAAGGGAAGGTCTTAGGTTCAGGGCTCTCTCCTTCCCTAGAGCAAGCGATCCGAGGGTCGCCCTGGGGCTGAGGAAGCGTGCAGAGCCGGAGCATGACCAGCAGAGGGCGCGCGCCTTGACCCCAGCAAAGCCAGGGTTGCCCACAGCCCGAAGACCCGCAGCCGGACAGGCCCCGCGGTGCGAGCTGCCCTCCGTCTGCTCTGCTCGCCGTGCTCACCACTCGGCAGGCCAGCGCCCAGGCGGACACACCACGGATCCAGCAGCCGGGCCGAGCCCCAACCTTGCTGTCATGGCGCTGTGCGCAAGTAAGGAACCTCTGCTTTCTCCTCTGCAAATGGGTCCACCGACGGTGCCTGCTCCCCGGGGGCCGGAGTGGATGGCGATCACCCCATCATCGATCACCGCCATCCTGGCTGACCACGTGTGAGCTGCATTTCTGTGAGTGGTAGTGACAGTTGTATCCCATCTTTGAGTGCCTGACAAGAGGGTTGTCTAATCGATAGTGATGACGCTCAGCCATTGCCTGAATTTCTTAACCTGGGAGCACACAGCGCCTCCTACCTGGGATGAGTCAGTGGTGGGAGTCGCCCCCTCCCTGGGGCCTACCCTCACTGTCAGGCTTTTATTTATTAATTTATTTACTTTCCTCCTATGAGCTCACCTTCAGTCCTTTTGATTTTGAAATGGAGTCTTGCTAAATTGCCTGGGCTGGGCTCAAATTTGAGATTCTTCTATCTCAGCCTCCCAGAGTGCTGGGATTACAGGCATTTGCTACCAGCCAGACCATCCTCATCCTGAAGGTTGTTCCCTAGGAAACATTTTCCTGGCGCACCTCACTTCCTCGCAGGGAACCATGCAGCCCAGCCAACAGCCTTAGGGCTCATTATTTCCCCAGTCTTCATGAAAGTCCTTGGGGGCGTCAGAAGCTAGGCCCTGGGGTCCTGCCTTTTCTGGGAGAAATGGAACTTGGAAGTGAACCCAGGCAGCTTTCCTGGAGGGAGACTCCCTAGGGCCTTAATCTGGCTATCCAGAGTTCCTTTTCTGCCAACTAGGAAGAAATCAGTAGAAGGAAAGGCCCTACCCACCACAGCTCACCTTGAGGATGGCAGGGACAGGGACAGGGACTGTGACGAGTGCTGGGACTCAGGTGTTCTATGTAGGAGTCCTCAGCACTGGTCCTTCCTTCTGCCAGTGCACCTTCTGTGTGGCGTGTCCCTAGGGAGTGCTGCTGGGCTTGGCACTGGGATGGTGAGGGCAGGGTCCCAAGACTTGGAGCCAGACAGTCTTGGGCTCAAGCCTGGGTGTGACCCATTCCTTACTGTGTGACCACAAGCAGATCATTCCATCTCCCTGAGATGCTTTCTTTTTTTCTTCCCCTCCCCCTCCTTTTTTTGAGACACTGTCCCAGGCTGATCTTGAACTCATAGCAACCCTCCTGCCTCAGCCTCCCGAGAGCTGGGATTGTAGGTGTGCACTACACACCTGGCTCTAAGCCCATCTTCTTGTCTGGTACTTTCCTGAGGGGCACTGTGAGGTCTACAGGAGATATAACATGCAAAAAAGAAAATGTGGTCCCCAGCACATAGTGAGTGTCAGTGTTGCAGTGGGTGCTATAAAGTGGAGGTCCCTTGTTTCCCCACAACCTTCCCTGTACCTGAGTGGGCCAAGGTGGCTGTGGGAGTCATGTTAGGCCGGGTGAGGTCCTGACCCACTTTTGGGTTAGCAGGCCAAGGCTCTGAGCATATGCATGTCCCTGCATGTGCAGATGTGCCGGGGTACATGTGTGTGTTCCCAGGGGGGCTGGAGGTACACACACAGCATTGGGTTGCAAGAGTGTGCATGTGCACATGCATGTACAGGGATTCCCCGGGCTTGTGCACACTAGTAGGTGCTAGTACAGTGTTCCTGCAATAATTCTGGAGGGCCCTTTGCTCAGTTACCATGGAAACAAAGAGGCAATCCCCAGCCTTCTCAGGAGAAACTAAGGTGCTAAGAATGAGAGCTGGCCTGGTCTTCCCCAGAAAAGAGAAAGACTAGGAGGCCCCTGGGAGTCCTAGGACTGGAGTTCTGGGGCTCTGGGTACCCCTGGGAAATCCTCACTCTTCCAAGGCAGCCGCCCCCTGCCAACAGCTCAGAGATGGTGCTGGCTCACCTCAGATCTGGCTCTAACTCTTCAGGTTCAATTTCTTCTCATAAAATGGGGAAAATGGCAGGTGGTGTGGAACCCTGGAACTGGGTGAAGTGTGATCTCTCCCCTCTCTGGGGCATGGCCTCCAGGCTGTGCGTGGGGACACTGTCACCAAACAGCTTTCTTCATGGGCACTGCCCTCCATGCTGTCCTGTGGGCTCCTCACAGCTCTGGAAAAGACTGGGGCTCCAGGAGGCACAGCTGGCCAGTGGTGGGGCCATGTCTACCCCCGACTCGCTTGGGCCCAGGCCTGAGCGACATGCACAGTCACTCAGCGCACTGAGCCATACACAGAGAGGGTTGGGATAAAAAGCAGGTTTCAGGATTGTAAGGTGCAGGCTGGGTCACTCATAACGGGGACAGCACTGGCCACAGGAAGGCAGATAGGGCTCAGTCTAGGAGGAAATTTCTCTTTAAAATCTTGGTGCCTGAGGTCATGACTCAAGTCTCACATGCCCTGCATACATGGCAGAATGCATTCAGACAGAACTGTGTGCCACATTACAAGTGAAAATCCAGGCCTCCTGGCCCTTTGCCCTTTGCTATGACCCAGGGATGGCTTCGCACAGTTCAGGACAGACCAAGAGGAGCGGTAAGATCAAGCTCCACAGCCCCAGAACTGTGGAAGAAAGACCTGAAAGTGCATTTGTCAGAGGCTGTAATGGGGGAGCTGCCCAAAGGGTAGGCCTGGTTGGGTGACCGCAAGCAAGTAACTGTCCCTCTCTGGCCCACCCCTGAGGCTCTTCCAGCTAAGAGTGGCTTCTCCCAGCAGCAGGAAGAGCAGTTATGCTGGGCAGGAGTTGGCTGGGATGTGACCCCAGCTGTCGTTTCTCCCAGGCCCATGGAGATCAAATCCACGGAAAGATTAGAGCTGGGAGAGGACACTGAGCTCCTTCCCTCGATGTGGGGAAGAACCTCGTCGCATGCTGGTCAGGGGGTGCTGCACAGCTTTGAGTCACGGGGTTTAGGGAGGTGCAAGGGTAAGGCCAAGGCGGGAGGTGAGAATGGGGTCTACTGTGGAGCAGCTTGGATTTCCCTTTCTCTGGAAGGCAGTGCGAGGCATGGACTGTTTTTAAGCAGAAGAGATAATCACATTTACGGAAACTGACCACTGCAGGAACAGCTGCAAGGGAGCTAGAGCAGAAGTACAAGGCAGATCTGAGTAGGAACCAGGCTTGCGAAGGACAGGCAGGCTTGGGGGTAGCAGGAGGGAGCTGCTCAGATGGGGCGGGGCCTTGGGCCTGCTCAGTACAAGGAGGACAGGGTGGCTGGGTGGAAGGCGATGGAGGAGCTGGCTCCTGACTGGCTGCCTTGCATTCCTACAATACGTGGGCTTCTGGGAGCAAGTCCTGGGGGCAGCCGGAAATGCAGTTTTACAGAGAAGGAACCAGAAGATCAGGAGTGTTTTATTTTTTTAAATTTTATTTATTTATTTATTTATTTGTTTGCTTGTTGTGTTTGTTTGTTTCTCTATCCACCCATTTTGTGGCTGGCTCAGCCTGCCCTGGTGGTGGGGCTGGCGCAGCATGTGGTGCCGGGGATCGAACTGCAGTCCCCGCAGTTGCCTGAGCCCTCCTAAGCAGGCGCTTTAGACCACTGAACCATCTCGCCGGCCCAGGAGTGTTTTATTTTTTATTTAAAAATTTTTTTAAAAAATTAGTAGTGTTTTGCCAACTATCTCAAAGCTGGGAAAAGTCCACATCAGGATTTGAACTCAGGTCTTATGAAGCCACTGAAACACATGACTTTATTGCCTAGGGTCTGTGACTCCAGGCTCAGCTCCTTTAGTCAGGAGTTGGGTTCTTCTTGGGGAGCCTTGAAGTCAGACCCTGCTGCCGAGCCCAGCAACAAAGCCAGCAGGGTCTTCCCGCCCAAATCTCTGCTTAGCAGAAGAAGGCTGCTCTGCAGCCAGCCCCAGCCACTGGTTGCCCAGTGCCATGTCTTCCCTCTGCCCACTGGGAGTTGCAAGAGTCCCGCCCAGCGCTGTCCCCCAGGCACCCACTAGGTCAGGGCTGGTGCCAGGCACAGTATGACTTTCCAGTCACAGAGCGGAGGGCCAAAGGAGACTGGCAGGTGCAGAGGGGAGGAGGAGGCTCAGCCCTTCTCTGGGGTAGAATGGGAGATGCTTGTGCGACCACGCCAATTCTCCGCACCCTACATAGAGAGCCAGGCTTCCCTGGAGGGACCCCAGCCTCCACGGCGTCCCCCACCCAGCTCCGACTGCAGGTCTGCTGTTCCGACTTGCAGGACGTTCCCAGCCCTCCCCAGCCTCTCAGCGCCTCATGGCCACCTCTCCGGGAAACAGCCAGGCCGGCCCTGCCCCCTCCCGGGCTGTGCTCCTGGCAGCGCTGTTACCCTGGGCTCTGGTCCGGGGGTGGTCCCTGGCACAGAGGGAGGCAGGCGGAAGCTGGGATCGGTGGGGCTGAGCTGCTGGGCATCCGGAGACCCCCCCCACTCCCGCCCGCCCCTCAGCTCGCTGCACACCAACCTGGGTGGGCAGGCCTTTTTGGAAAGGGGCGGCCTGAGGTTTTAATCACTTTACCAATGTTTGTTTGTGTAATTCCGCCCTGAGATGCTTTTCCCTCCATCTGTCCCCACCATCTGCTCCTATCAGGATTTTCCAAACTGTTTGGGACCCAAGAGATAACTGGGTAGGGGGTGGGTTGGGCCTCTTTGAAGGCTGGAGAGGGGCCACCTCCATCTCTTTAGCTGAGAGCTTTCCAGGGAGGGGCTGGGAGCTGGGAGTGGGTTCAGATCCCGACACTCATCTTGCTGTCAGACCTCAGGGTATGGACCTTAAAGCCTCTGAGCCTCAGTTTTGAAATCTGTAAAATGGCAGCAACATTAGCGATTCTCAGGCTCACAGAGGAGCAAGTGAGGCAGCCCATGTAAACCATTCTGCCTCTCATGGGTGCTCAGGAGATGTGGTCTGCTCTTCTTCCAGCCCGAGTGCTTATGCAGAGAACCTACATCCCGGGAGCAGGTCTGTCTCTGGTGGGAGAGAAGGGTGGTTGCCCCGGCTTCTGAGCCCCTCGCCCCACTTCTCGGATCCTGGGGCTTGCTTGCTCTCCCATGCACCCCGACTGCTGCTCTGTTCCCTCAGTCAGCTGCCTCCAACCCCCATGCCCACCCCAGCTGGGGCTCCCCCTCCTGCATCCTCAACCTGAGGCAGGATGGGCTGGGACCTTCAGCCAGGATCTCACAGGCAGGACTTCCTGCAGCAGGCCATCCAAGAGAAACTGAGGGCTCCAGGACCACATGCCTCAGCACTCTCTCTGCCTGCCATCCAGCTGGTCTCTGCTCAAAAGGGTCCTCCAGAGGAAGGGACGCCCCTCTGTCCCCGCTTTGTGAGCGGTACCTCAGTGTGCCAGGTCTTGGACAAGGGCCTTAGAGTATAAAGTGGGGAACTCCCAGAGTTCTCTTTTGGCTCAGCCCACACAGAGATGTGGCTGGTGCCCTGTGCCTCCTCACTTCAGGTGCAAGTTCAGAAGACAGTCCTACCTTCGGAAACCCCATCTACTGGGGACACAGGGTGGGCCACCTGCAGGTCTCACAACACGCTCCAGGGAACAGTGGTGGAGCCAGCTGAGCCAGGGAGCTCTGCCTGAGGGAGGCAGAAGTGAGGGTACACCGAGTGCCGTCTACCCTGGAAAGGAAGACCCAAACCAGGCTGGGAAGAGTCTAATTTTAGGGAGGTGTGGAGAGTCACAGGGTGAGGAAATGTTGAGAAAATGACCACAGGGCAGGCCATCCATGATAGGCCCTCCAGGCACCCTGAGGAGAGCAGGAGAGAGTATCCCTGGAGGGCTCAGGGTGGGGGTGGAGAAGCTCTCTGCTCCCCACCTGCAGGTCCTTACTCAGGAGGCAGCTGGGAACCACCCACATACGTCTGGCGTCTCTCACGCCTCTGCAGGGGTCCCAACACCAGAGCAAAGACACACAGAGGAGCTACAGTTCTGGGGGGCCCAGCTCTTCCCCCCACCCCCATCTGACTCTCTAGTTCTAGTGAAGACCTCCTTATCTGCCCCCAAGCAGATGGATGAAGGCTGCACAGACTCAGCTCAGGCCGTCTAGAAGACTTGGTTTGGCAGGTGGAGCTTTGGTCTAAACTCTGAGGAACCAGGAGCGTCTGAATTACTGGCACTGAAAGAACAGGGCAAGGAGGAGCTCTCCAGGCAGGTGGGAAATTCTGTTAGCTCCCTCAGCCTTCTCAGGAGGTCCAGAGACAAGACTCACCTCTGTCACCCAGCTCTTTTTTTTTTTTTTAATCAGCAATTGGACTCAGGACCTTGCACTTGCCAGATAGGTGCTTGTTCCACTGAGCTATCTCCCCGGCCACCGCCTTTTTGAGACAGAGTCTCACTTTGTAGTGCAGGTTGGCTTTGAACTCACTATGTAGCCCAGGCTGGCCTTGAACTTGCAGTGATCCCTCTGCCTCAGCCTCCTAAGTGCTGGGATCACAGCGCCTGGCTCCTGCTCTCATTCTTGCCCCCACTCCTCAAAGTTTATTCGTGAGGTAGTGCCCCCAGTGAGTGCAGACATGGAAGGCAGAGCCTCCTATTCTGCTCACACTCCAAGACTGCCCTGTCTCACCTGAGACAGACTCTCAGGGCCTTGGCATGCTCCCCAAGGCATCCGATCTTTTCCCAGGTAATTTATGTAGTGCACTACAGAACTGACTTGTCTGTTATGTCCATTGTTTCTTGCCCACACCACTAACCCTGTGAGCTGGAACCGTGCTGGGTAAAGAAGACACACTTGATAAGTATCGGTGGAGTAAATGGATGAGAACGCATGGATTTGAGCCCAAGCCCCCGACTCACCAACTGTGGGACACTGGAAAAATCACCTACATCCCTTGAGCCTCAGTTTCCTCATATGTAAAGTGGGGCAATAAGGACCACATCCTAGAGACAGAGAGGGACAGAATTTAAGCTCAAGATATGGCGATTGTTGCTGAAGCTGGAGGCAGGACGATGCAGCTCCCTTTCCCCGACGAGGAGCTGTCCTTCGTTCAGGCAGGGATATCTGCATCTCGGCTACCCCAGCTGGAGAGACTCTCCTCCCTGCGCGGGTCACAAGCCTGCGCTGGTGGAGGCTGGAGGGGGCAGTGGGAGGAGCCCGCGTTTTGAGGTAGGGAGGGGGTGGGAGGTACGACCGGGAGTAGTGGGCAGGGGGGCGGGCCCTCCGAGGTGGAGGAGGGCAGGGGGCGTGCCTGGCTGCCCCGAGACCTCAGGACTGGAGGAGTGGGCGCTCCCACCGCTGCGCAGAGCCCTCAAGCTCAGCTGGCTCCGGAGTTGAAGCCCGGAGGCAGGGAGGGTGCCCCTCCAGCCACCCAGGAGCCGGATTCCGCCTTCGGAGCGACGCGCGGCCCGGCGCCCAGGTAGGCACGGGGAGGAAAGGGTCGGCGCGGCCGGGGATTGTCCGCATCTCTGGAAGGAGGTCTCGGCCCCGACCCGCCTCTCCGTTCAACCTTCTCCAGGGGAGATGCTGGGGAGGTGAGGGGCCAGGTCCTCCGCCCCCGCCAAGATGCTTCCTCGAGATGGGGACAGGGGAAGTGAGGGCGCCCCTTTCCCTCTGCCGGGCAGGGGCGGAGCCTAGCGCGCCGCTCTCCCACCCCCGGGTGGAGGGGACCCCCCAGGGGAGGGGCTGCGGGCGAACGCTGCGGGGCGTCTCCTTCGCAGTCCCGCCCGCCCTCCGGCCGCCTCTGCTGCCGTGCGCTGCAGCAGCGCCGCCTTCCCTGCGCAGTCGGTGTCTCGGCGTCGCTGGGTGAGTGGGGGCGCCCCGACCGGGGCTGGGGATGTGGGGAGGGAAGCCCCCGAACCGGGGTCCACGTCCAGGGCTGCTCCACCCCGAGGCTCCCCGCGCCTCCGGAGATTCCTCTGGCCCGGAGTGGGCGACGCGACGCTCTCCAGGGTCCTGACCACTGCGTGGCCAGCCCGGGGGAGTCGCTGCTTGGCCGCCCCGGAGCGCCCCCTCCCGGAGGGGTCACGCGCAGGACGCGCTCTGAACGCAGGAAGAATTGAGGTGGGGGGCTCAGCTCAGAGCTGGGGTAGGTTTGAGGTGATAACCTGGGGAGGGTTTCTCAGGTCGAGCCGCGAGGTTCTTTCTATTTTGGGGTCTGGGTGGGTCTTTGTGGGGACAACAGAATCTTCTTCCAACTGGGAGGGGCAACTCTGAGGGTGGCAGAAAGGAGGGGGCTCTGGAGAAGCTCTCCTGCCCAGCGCATCTCTCTGCCCCCGCCCTGCTGGCCCAGTTCCTTGGACCTTGAGGAGGGGGTTAAGAAACGCACTGCCCTGCTCAGTGCAACCCCTTTCCTCCTCCCTTCCCACACACCTGCTCTGTGGGTCCTCAGCCTGGGCCAGAGGAGACTGAGCAAGAAGTGGGGGGGGGGGCACCAACTTACAGAAACATGCATGTGACACACTGCTGAGGACATGCACAGGTCCCCCAGATGATCACACAGCAACACTGCCTTCACACTGTGACCAGTGCATACCTGCGTCCATGTACATGTAATGCATATAAGTGATCATAGATGAAAACACAAAGAAAAAGATAATGCAAAACCCGGGAACACACATCCATGACGACATGCATTCTCATACATGTGCGTGCCCTTATGTGTACAAGGAACCCCCTTGCCCTCTCTGTCTCCTCCCACACTCAGGGGAGGGGTCACCTGCACACCCCCCTACATCCCTGCCCCTGACAATCGCTGGCTCTTCTCCATTGCATTCCTTCTGGCCTTGTAGTCAAACCCCTGCCCTGAGGAGACCTTTCAGGACTAAAAAGGGGAATGCTGGGGAAGCATTGGATAGGCTAGGCAATCTCCCTGGAAAAGGGGACCCCAACAGGTTTGAGAAGGGGTGCAGCTCCCTCTTATGGGACCTGACAACACCTCTGGAAAAAAGAAAGGAAAATCACAAGAGTGCCTGAAGGTCCCACGTGCAGCTGGCCATGTGAGAGGTGTTGGCATGTGAGTTGGTGTGTGCTGGCATGTATGAGACATGTGGGTTTGTGGGCTGGTATATCTTGGTGTACAAGATGGGGGGCTGTGCATGCTGCCAAGTGTCAGTACCTGTGAATTGTGGGTAAGGGACATTTCCTGTAGAGGTGCGGTGACCCATAGGCAATGTGGGCTGGTATGCGAGTGGTGTGGGATCCAGGGTATGGATTTGGTGAGCTGTGTAACATAATATGTGTCGGGATAGATTTGTTTGCATATCGTTTTACAGGATAGTTGTGCTACTTGTGTACACGTACATTTGATTTATGTAACATGTATGTAGCACTTGTTATTGGTGTAGGCATGGTTCTAAGTGTTTCATGTGTGCTAAGTTGCCCTCTAACAGTCCTGTGAGGTAAGTGCTATTATTATCCCCACTCTACAGATGAGGCAGAAGGAGCTTAAGCAAGTTGCTCAAGGTCAAATAGCTGGTACGAAGCGGAGCTGGGATTCACATTCCGGTGATCTGGCTCTGGAACCCAGAATAACATCCGTCCTATGCTGCTTCTTGACAGCACACCTGTTGGAGATGAAAGAGCTCTGTCTGGGCCACAGGTGTATTCTAGGGGAGCAAGAATGGGGAGCAAGGAGAGGACAGTGGTAGGAAGGAGGACTGGAAGGTCTTTCTGCATCTGCCTAAGCAATTCAGGGACCCAGTCTTGTCATGCAATGGCTGTGTGACCTGTGTACTCCTCTGGGCCTGCCATTGTCTCTGGAAAATGGGGGATAATTCCAGACTCTCCTTTTTGAAGTGAAAAGGTATGTACTTTGGAAGATTAGTGGCTGGCCCCCTCAGTGTGAGCCCCTTTGCTTCCTCCTCTGGTTTTGTTCTCGGGAAACAGTGTAGAGTGGGTCATAGTGGCAGATGCTTGAGTGCAGGTGGTGACACTGGGCCAGTTCCTCTTTTGTTGGGTCAAAGGAAGTTGGGGTGTTCAGGGTCCCTTCTGGAGGAGTATCAAGGGGGAAGGAGGCCCTGACTCCTCCTCTCTGTCCCTTGACTCCCTGGGGGACCCAGGTGGGACTTGGCTTTGCGGTCATGGGCAAGCAGAACAGCAAGCTGCGGCCAGAGATGCTGCAGGACCTACGAGAGAACACAGAGTTCTCGGAGCTGGAGCTTCAGGAGTGGTACAAGGGCTTCCTCAAGGACTGCCCTACGGGCATCCTCAATGTGGATGAGTTCAAGAAAATCTACGCCAACTTCTTCCCCTATGGCGATGCCTCCAAGTTCGCGGAGCACGTCTTCCGCACCTTTGACACCAACAGTGACGGGACCATCGACTTCCGGGAGTTCATCATTGCGCTGAGTGTGACCTCCCGCGGCCGCCTGGAGCAGAAGCTCATGTGGGCCTTCAGCATGTACGACCTGGATGGCAACGGCTACATCAGCAGAGAGGAGATGCTGGAGATTGTGCAGGTGGGCCCGGGCCCCTGACTGCCAGGCGCAGGCCCAGCAGCTTGTCCTTACCCCATCTTTAGCTCTCACCAGGCATGGTAGGCAAGTAGTGGCAGATGCCACTGTCACAATCCCATTGACAAAATAACTGATTTAAAGGAACAGTGAGAAAACTCTGTGTACCCTTAGTCCAGAATCCCCAATTAACATTTTTTTTTTGCCAGTACTAGGAATTGAACTCAGGATCTTGTGCTTGCCAGGCAGGCATTTATTGCACTGAGCTATCTCCCCAGCCCCTTCCTCAATTAACATTTTGCTTTATCTTTATATTCATGCAATGCTTTCTTGTTGTTCCGAACATTGACCCTTTACTCTTAGGTAAAGGATGTATTTCCTAAGAATAAGGACATTCTCTTACATAATGTATAATATGATTAGCCATGTCAGGACATTTGACATGGAAATGATGCTATTATCTAATCTACAGACCATCTTCCAGTTTTGCCAACTGTTTCCATAGTGTTCCCTAGAGCATTTTTTCCCATGGACTAAGATCAAGCACTGATTTTTTTTTTTTTCAGAGATAGGGTATCACTATGCAGTTCAGGCTGCTTTTGAATTCACTTTGTCACCCAGGTTGGCCTCAAACTTGAGGTGATCCTCCTGCCTCAGCCTCCTAAGCAATGGGATTATAGGTGTGCACCTCCTGGTGCATTAAGTTTTGTTGTTATGTCTCCTTAGTCCCCTTTAATCTGGAATAGTTTTTCAGTCAAGTCTTTCATGACTTGACATTTGTGGGGAGTAAATGACCATTGTGTTTTATTACTCCTCATTTACTCAGGAGGAAAATTGCTCAGAGAGGTCAAAGCACTTGCTTGAGGCTACACAGCCTGTGAGTGGACCAGTTGACTCTAATGCCCACAATGCATCTGGATTCTCGGCCACTGTGCAACAGAGGGGCCACCAACAGCCCACTAGCCAGTGAGGTACCCGATAGCCATGAATGCTGTGCTTCCTCACTGTAACTCCACAAGGCTCAGCACGGTAGAAGGACTTGCCTGAAGTCACACAGTACTTAAGTGGCATTGGGCTTGGGTTGGCCACTCCCTAGAGCTGCTTTTTGTGAGGCCTGTGGACTGCCAGTCAGGAGTTCTAAGTTCTAGTTCTGGAACTGGCCTTCATTCTTGGGTTGCTCATTTGACATGGCAAAATTTAGGGACCTGACATGCGTGCCCTTCACAAACTTGAAGTGTGATAAGCATCAGCTTTATTTGGAGAAGTCTTCCAGAACACTCATCTCCTTAGCCAGCACTGAAGATGATCAGGGCTTTGGTTGTGCTTGATCTGCCCAGTTCCTTGCCCACTTCCCCCTAAGCTTTCTTCACAGTAGCAGGAGGTGGGGGTGGAGGAGTGTGGGGTGTGTGGGGGCATCGAGTCCCTATTTCCAAGGCCATTGCAGGGATAAAGTGGGACAATGGTTCCAGCAGAGGGCCCTGCACCTTCCTGGTACTCAGTAAGCATTAGCAACTGTCATTACTTCTCTGCGTGTCCTCTGCTTTAGCCAGGATGGCCTTTCAGCGTCCCTGGTCTGTGCTCTAAGCAAAGCCACCGCATTGCTTTGCATGCGCCCTTGCTGCTCTCCTGCTTCTCCAAGTCTTTTCCCACCCAGTCCCTCAGTTCTGCAAGTTGCTTCCCCTTCATCTCATCCAGCCCCTGTTGGACTGGACTTGGGCCTCTCTTGCTAAGTCTGCACCATGCTCTCCAGCTTGAGTGGAATGGCTGCCTTGGCAAATGACGCCCGTCCTGTGTCTAGTGCCCTAGTGTTACTGATTCCTATAGGCTAGGTATTAACTCTCAGTTACTGGATGCCAGGGGCCTCTGGGGTCCTTGACACAGGGGTCAAGGCAGACAGGGTGGAGGGGCACTGCGTAGCAGCAAATCTGAGTGAGGCTCATGTTCTTCCACTGACAATGAGTGGCCGCACG
This sequence comes from Capromys pilorides, assembly GCA_004027915.1. NCBI lineage: Eukaryota > Metazoa > Chordata > Mammalia > Rodentia > Capromyidae > Capromys > Capromys pilorides. Next base: position 13,073 of record PVKN010010388.1, read on the forward strand.
GTGTGTGTTGGGAACTCAGTCCTGCCGCAGCCCCCACTCCGCGTGGCAGTCAAGCCAGCCCCATTCCTTGGCACCCCCAGGACCTCTTTTTGGTTGGTCTGGCTACCGGGCCCTGGCTTCTGTGGTGGCAGACACAGGCCTCAGATAGCTGGTGCACACAGAGCTCTGCAAAACCCCAGTGCCTGATTAATGACAAGTAGGCTCCAGAGGAACTGTGATCGGGCAGCAATTCCAGACAATTAATTAGGAGGCCCCGGAGGAGGGTTGTTGCAGGGAGCATGGCATTGCTCTGTCCTTCTCAGGACCCAGCCCAGTGCCAGGTGGTGGTACAATGGGAGGGGAAACTGTGTTTCCCAGGACTCTCAACCTGAGGGACAGGGGGAGATCATTGTACCAGCTATGCTGACCAGGCCAGTTACAGAAGGTGACATCTGGGAACCTAGGGACTAAGAGATGGGTGGGTGGGGGGAACGGACTGAAGACCTGGTGGCTGGATAGTGTTTATCATATAAGGTGCTATTTAGTGACCCCTTCCTATAGCCATCCATGGTTCTAGCTGTTGTGTCTCATGTAATCTTCTAGTTAGCTTTAGTAAGGGAGACAGGGTGACCCCCATTTTATAGATGGTAACTGAGGCCCACAGAAGTTAAGTACTTGTCCGAGGCTACATTGCAAGTGTGTCGTGGACCAGAATGGTACTGCACGCCCATCTCACTCCCATGCCCCCCTGCCCAGGCATTCTTCCAGCAAGTAAGAGAAAGCAGATTCACATCTGATCTTTGCCATTCATTTCTTTCCTCAGTCTGGAAAGTAGAGATTTTTAGAGTTGTTGTGAAATTTACAATAGTGCACATAAAGGACCCAGCAAATTGTGGTGTTTTGATAAATGGTAGCTAGTGTTATTCCGTGCAAAAACCGTGAATGCTGGGAAATCCGAAGGGTGTAGGGGTGTTTGGTTGTGGTAGGTTTACCCCTCTGGGGAAGCCTCACAGTGGTGAGGTCAGAACGGGCAAACTGAGAAGTGTCTTGAATACCAAGGACCGAATGATTTGGACTTGGTACAGGAGGCGGTGGGAGGCGCCAATGGCCTTTCAACATGGGAGTGCCTGCCAGGCGCCAGGCACTGGGCTTGTTTCTGAGCATGTGGGCACTAGCTAGTGTCTGAAGTTCTTCCCTATATGGTAGGGACTAGTGTAGACCCATAGACACATACTTTCTTCCTGAGAGGTGTCCTCCAAGGAGAAGCCTGGCCTGGCTCAGCCTGGGTCAGGCCTCACTAAGAAAGCACTGTGTACACTGAGCCTCAAGGAGGAGTGGGAGGCAGCAGAAGGAGCGTGGGGCAGCATCCTGGAGGAGCTGGGTGCACGACAGCCCGGAGGGCGTCCATGTGTGAAGGAAGGGAGTGAAGGGCAGCCTGCCCGCCAGGACTCAGCCCAGGAGATGTGTGTTGCAAAGAGCTTCAGAGGCAGTGCGGGGCCAGACCCGAACGCAAGAGGCCAGCGAAGACCAGCAGAGAGGCAGAAACTGGCCCGCAGGCCGGGGAAGTTTTAGCGCTGAGGAAGGGAGACTTTCTGGAGGTGTTAGTCTGGAAAAGCTGGAAGATTAAGGCGACGAATGGAGTCCTTGAGCCACAGGACGCAGGGACCCAGCCTGTCCGTGCCATAAGCCAAGCGCTAGGTGCTCTGTTCATTTAGCACGACAATCCTCCTGCGCCTCGCCTCAGAAGCTCCTGCACGTGGCAGCTGCAGTCCTCAACCCAGCAGAGCTCAGGCTGTCCCTGCCCGCGGGCAGATGCTCATTTGCATTCGTTTGCATAATGTTCCCACCCCTGTGAAACCCCAGCTGCCTCAACGTAGCCCTGCGCCCCCTGCGGGCCGCAGGCAGTAACGCAGGCCAGTGCCTCCGTCTCGCGGACCCCTACTCCCCTCTCCCCCTCGGCCTGGCGCCCTGCAGCAGTAAAGTGAGGGTTGCGTAGGGCCTGGGTGATTCTGAAGGGGCAGTGCTAGGTTGGTACCCACAAACCCAAGTGCGAGCGCCGATGCCTAGTGTTCTAGGCCCTTGGCCCTTTGGGCCTCGACGTCCTCGACATCTCGTCTGATTCCTTGCACCCTCCAATTGTTGGGGCCGTTCAGAGCTTTCCAGCTGAGTTCCTTTCCCACCTGGCCCTCCAGTGACCTAGATCAGTAGGCAATGCACCCCGCCCCAATAGCCCCCTCTTCTGGTAAGCCTTGCCAGCGTTCCAAGCTTTGGGCGCTTCCTTCACCTCTCCGGGCTCGGGGCAGCACTCTTGGGCGTTCCATAGTCTGGGCGGGGAAGCTCTTCTCACTCCCTGCCTTTCTTCCCGACCCCCCAGGCCATTTACAAAATGGTTTCGTCTGTGATGAAGATGCCCGAGGACGAGTCGACCCCGGAAAAGAGGACTGAGAAAATTTTCCGCCAAATGGACACCAACAACGACGGTGAGGGGCAGGAGTGGGCGGGCCGGGCGGCGGGCAGCGTCCCCTCTTTCCCTCCCGCACCCCGGGCCCCCGCGACCTCCCTCACTGCCTGCCTCCCCGCAGGCAAGCTGTCCCTGGAGGAGTTCATCCGCGGGGCGAAGAGCGACCCATCCATCGTGCGCCTGCTGCAGTGCGACCCTAGCAGCGCCTCCCAGTTCTGAGGAGAGGAGCCAGGTCCCCCATCCCTGCCTTCACCGGTCCCACCCGGCTCTCAGCTTCCTCTCCCTTGTGTCTACCCAGGCTGGGGGCCAGACTGGAGACCCGCCCCCCGCAGGTCCGCACTGTGGAGGCCCCTAGAACAGTGTCCCTGCAAGGAAGGCGCCCAAAGCAAGCTGGTGTCATCCCCCTCTGGCAATGGCAGAGACAGGCTGACTTGACTGCCCCTCAGAATCAGGAGCCCTCTCCCAGACACCTGGCCATCTCCCACGGCCCCCAGCCCTGAGGCCAGAGCCCTCCCCAACCGCAGAAGGCTCAGGCTCGCCTGGCAGGGTTCAGCCTGGGAGGCGGTGGGGAGTCATGCCCAGGTGACTCAAGCCTGTCTTTTTACTTGTAGGAGAGAGAAGAATTCCAGGGCTGGGGGCGGGGGCGGGGTGGGGGGTTGTGGAGATGAGAAAGGAGCTTCCTTGAGCCGCCCTTCCCTGCAGAAGCCACCACCCTTTCTGCCCTAGCTCCTGCTGGCCTCAGGGCCAACACAGATGGAAACTTCCCCATCCCAGCCGCCGGCTGTGGGTTCCCTGAAACTGCCTGTCTTTTGCACATAGATGGACACAGCCAGCCACAGACCCTCTGTATTGGCCTCTCTCTCTTACACACACACACACACACACACACACACACACACACGCACGCACACACATGAGCACAGCTCCTCTACCATGTCCTTTGTGAGAAAGAAATGCAGGCCCCTGGCCAAGCCCTACCCCCACCCTGCATGCAGCCACTTGGAGCATCTTTGTTCTTTTTAATAACTTCTAAATAAAGTTTCATTTCAGTGCAGTGGGCTAGATGGTTGGGATCAGGGGCTGAAACACCCCTTCTGGGTCCTCAAGGGTGGACTGAGCCCTCTTGGGCTGGTTCCAGCAATCCTGGGGCCATCTGGAACTTGACAGCTATTCGGGCATAGTGCAGGCTTGATTGTAGGTCTGGTGGTCACAGGTCTGGATGAGGCATTGACTCTCAGAGGGTCAGCGGCAGGGAGCTGGTGCAGCTCATCAGGTTGTGGCCCTCCACGGGCTCTGGGCTCTGTATCTGTGGACACATAGCAGGTTGCTACCACTGGGTCTGGCCTGGGGTTTGCTTCAGGAAACCAGGGGCATGTGAGTGTGTGTGTGTGTGGGATCACTACCCTGTGGGCAAGAGCCAGACCAGACCAGACCCCTGGAGCATCCCTTGTGCTGGCTAGATGCTCTTTGCCCTCCCTCAGCACTTGTTCTGGACCCAGGGAGAGCCTGATGTCAGCTGTGTGGCTTAGCTGGGAAATCTGATCTCTGAGTCTCCAAGCCTGTCCTTCTAGTCCTGGGAGAGAACCTATGTCCTCCTTCTCAAGATGAGTAGAGCGCAGCAGCCTGGGCTCTCAGGACTGGGTAGGGACTTACCACGTGGTGGCCACTTTTCCCCCACCAGGGCCTCAGTTCTAGCACCTGGTGGGTGAGCTGGATGCAGCGCACGGCAAACACGCTCTCTGCCACACAGAGCACTAGTGAGATGCCCCACAGGCACAGGCTGGAGCTCTGCAGGGCACAAGGGGCAGAGATGGCTATCTGGAACTGGGGCTGGAAGGCAGGACCTCCCCAACCCTGCCCACTCCATCAATGGCTCGGATACCCCCACCCCAGACCCCAGCACTCACGTAAATGCGTGTGGGGTCGAAGGGGCAGTCAGGTGTGAGCACCAGTAGTTCAGGGCTCCCAAAAGTACAGACAGCTAGCAGTGCCCGGCCCTGGGTGGCAAAGGTCACTGCGATGGAGGCCAAGAGGCCAAGGGCACAGGTCAGCAAGAGAAGAGCACAGGCTACGCTAGAGCTAAACACGGTCCAGCGCTGGACAGGAGAGGCCACCAGTCAGTGGATGACCGGCAGCCACATCTCCCCAGCAAACCAGGCCCTGGGTGGCAGCCCCACCCCAGGAAGCGCCACCTACCAGAGCCATGCTGGGGAGGTAGCGTGACAACACGATGGCTGCGATGCCAGAGGAGATGACCTGTAGGGGAGGCTTGGGTCAACTCCGACCCTGTGCCGGAGGAGAGCAGGAAGTTGGGACCACCTTGAGATAGATTCCACCAATGCCACCTTTCCAACCCACATCCCTCACCCCATGCTGATCTTGGACTCAGGGCCTCCATCCACAGAGGCCTTGCCATCTCATGGCCCAGCCTCGAGGCATGTTTGTTTGTTTGTTTGTTTGTTTTTGGCTGGCTCAGGCTGCTGTAAGGGTGGGTGTGGGGATCAAACCGCTGTCCCCTGTACCTGACTGGGATTGTACATGCAGACACTTAAACCACTGAGCTAACCCAAAAGTCCCCCTTGAGCATTATTTCTAAAACACAGTCACTCCCTGCCTACAACCTTCCACGACTCCCCACTGTCTACAGCTGCATTTGACCTGTGTATGCCAGGCCTGCAGGGTCTTGCGGGGGCGCACGACACATGTGATGTAACCCCCTGCAATGGAAAAGACAGGAAAAAACAAAGGAGCTCAAGTAGCAGAGAACTAAAACCAAAGTTACCCAGGGTACTTTACAGAGTAGAATTCAAAATCCCTAGGAGACTTTAAATTACTCTGGGCTCTCAGTGACCTGTGCCCACGCCCATGACCTGCTCAGCCCTTCCCCAGGCCACTGTCCTTCCTCATTGTCCTCACAGGGACACTCACATGTAGCCTGTTTCTGATGCTGCCAGGCTCAGCTCCCTGCTCTTTTTCTCTGTGAAACCCAGCTTCGTCATCTTTCAGACCACCCTCAGGCCCAGACCAGGACCCCTGGGGCAAAGGTCAGCCTTCCTCCAGAGGTGTCCTTGCTATAGCAGGCATGACACCATGGGGCTCCAGCTATCGTTTTATTTCTCTGGGCAGCTGTGCTCAGGGCTTCAGCCTGTCTGGGCTCTGCCCTCCCCTGCAGGATGAGTGGGCTTTGAAAGCCTCAGACTTCCACCGTCCAAATAGGTTTGGCTTCTTCGTATTAGCAGGTTGGTAAAGACTGGCATCTCGGTTTCCTCCTCTGTAAGCCCTTGCCGCTGCTGGGAGCAGTGAAGTTAAGGAGGGGAAGGGGAAGGGGTCCAGTCCAGAGCCCACCCCTGTGGCCTTTCCAACTGTGTTTTCCTCATGCAGCTGCCGGGAGGCACAGAGAACCAGACTCAAAGGCCACCCAGGTACCTGCAGGGCCCTGTGACACTGGCTGAGCCTCTCCTCATGTGGTCCAGACCTCAGCTTCATTCTACAGGCACAGAGAGAAGTCTTTTCCCCCCGGGGAGGAGGCTCAGAATCTGATGTGTCCTCACAGGTAGGGCTGCCTCTTCTACAGTCAGGAAAGGACTTTGTAAATCTGAGACGGCCAGGCCTTGATTTCTGTGGTCCTTACACAAGGCCTCATAGCCAAACAGAACATGGCTACCATTTATCAAGGAGCTGCAGTGGCACAATCAAACGGTTAGAACACAGTACTTATATCAAGGAGTTGCTATGGAACAGGTCTAATGCTCGGCTCCTGCCAAATTGGTTTTCTCAGGATCTTTCGAGCAGGTCATAGCCATTCCCAGCTCCACAGCTTTGCAGGTGCCTTCCCTCTCACTTTCCTACCTGCAAGCCCAAGCACACCGAACACCTGGGTTCATCACTGCAGACCATCTCTGGGAAACCCCTGGGCTCCTTCGAGCTGCCCGGATGTTCCTTCCTTTTGCTTGAGGGTGCCTTGTTGTTCTACAGCAGCAGTAATAACTCCAACTCACAGCAGTGCACACTAACCACTGCGCCGAATCTCATCAGTACTTGATGATCTCATCAGTACTTGTCAGGGTCCTCCAAAGTGGACATTCTTACCATTCCCGACGTACAGAATGAAAACAGGCAAAGGTTTGGTAGGTGGCATCACTGGGGTGGGCACTTGGGGTGCCCTGCTCATCCACCCAGGTGCCAGTAAGCACTCATCAAAGACCTTTCAAGCCCCTCCCACTGCCAGCCACCCTCCTGGACTAGCCGTACCACAATGGCAGAAGTAACCGACACAATATTGACCACACAGTACTGCAGAGCCACTGCGTCACGGGGCGTGGTCACGTAGCGCAGCACAGTGCCGTGGAGGATAGCGGCTGCAACGAAGCTCACATGGCCCAGAACCACCAGCACCAAGCCTGCCTTCAGCAGCACCTTCCGGAAGTCGTCCACACTCAGGCTACCTGTGGGGACAGCAGGGTCAGCCAGGGTGAGGACTGGCCTGCTGGGTTCCAGAGAATAACAACACAGGGTCTGACTATTTCTAGGTGACCTCAGCCTAGTAACATCTCTTCTGTGAGTCTCAGTTTCCTCCTCTGGAGAGGGGATCATAGCTCCTTTGTGAGGGTCCCAGGGACTCATGCGGAAAAGCACCCAGGAGGTAACAAGAGGTAGCTGCCATTGTCAGTGCTCAAGGTCATAGCAGCAGGTCTCCAGCTCTGGAGTCAGTGCCACAGGCTCCTCATTCATTCACTCACTCATTCATTCATTCATTCATTCATTCATGTGTTCATTACATAAATGTCCATTGGGCACTTCCTCGGGCACCAGGGTAAGCTTGACAGCCACTGTTAAGGTCCCAGCCCACCGGGCAGGGATCAGGCCTTCTGGTATTCAGTTTGGTAGATAGGACCTGACCTGGCACACGGTAGGTGCTCAACCCAGGTATGGAACTGAACTGTCTAGAGGCTTGTGACTCCTTCGGGCCCCTGGGTCTCCATCTGCCCAGCTGTGAAATGGGAGGAAGAATTTATGACTTGTAGGGCAGGAGGTCCATAATATGTGTGGGAAAGCAGGGAAAATTCTGGGGGAGCTGGGCAAAGCAGGCTCCGAGCCAGGGGGCACTAAGCAGGGCTGAGACAAGAGTGGAAGCTGGGGACCAAGGGTGAATTCTAAGTGGCCTCATCAGCACGTCTCAGGAGCAGGGAGGCCCCCTCCTGGGGCAGGCACCTGCCATCTGCAGTTCTGCAACGGCTCCTGGTCCAGCTGAGTGTCCTGTGCTCTCTCACTCAGGCACCTGGAACCGGCAGACAGTGGCCGGCCAGGGCCAAATGACCCCTCTTCCCTTAGCTGCTCTCTTGGAATCTGACTCTGAGCCCTGTCCTAGGCCTTAGTCTCTTCACCTGTGGCAGAAAGGGTCGATCAAATTTTGTATAGGGCACTGAAGCTAAATTTAAAAATAAAGACAAAATGGAAAAAAGCAATCACTCATGGATGTGCTTAGGACCCTATGCCAAGAGGCAACCCCAGGAAGCAGGGAGGCAGCAGCTACTGAGGAAAGGGCTTCCTCCTCCACCCAGCACCGACCCCTTCTCTCTGTGGCCCTAGATTCCCTAGATATAAAACAGGCAGGGGACCTGGGAGGTGTGGCTCAGTGTTGGAGCAGCTTCTGGAGGCGCTGGGTTCCATCTCCAGCACCACAAACAAAGCAAAACGAAACCTAGCTAAGGGAGGGTCTAGCTGGCCTCTGACACCCCTGGCACCTGCGAGCCCCTCTGGGCCCTCTGGGCCAAGTGGAGGAGAAGCAGAGGGCAGAGGATGACTGGACAGGCACGGCAGGGCTGGACTGGTCTGCTTAGATGAGCAGCAAGCCAAACAGGAAGGGGCACGGCACTCGGATCTCCCTCCACCCACCTACTTGGCAAGATCTGGCTCAGTCCTGGGCTCAGATCCCGGCTTGATATCAGCAACATCCAGGGACCAAGAGTTTGATCAAATGGGGGACACAGTGGCAGTTTGGGACTGTGATTACAGCACTGGACAGAGTCTCAGAGCAGTTCCTGGCTTTATTTCCAGCTCAGACGCTGGGAGTTTTTCTTTTTTTTCCGGGAGCTTTTATTAATGTGGATGGCACACTTTACTCTCAGGAGGTAACTTCATATTGATAAGCAAGTGCTAGGGGGTGGGTGCACTATCCTCATTTTACAGAAACTGAGGCCCACACGTCTTTTGGCCAGAGAAGGGATTCTGGAGAACAGGCTGATGCCCAAGAACAGCATCCCGGCGCTCAGGGGAGAGTGGGGCAAGCCAGTCTCTGTCCTGATCCCATTTGAGATCCTTTGGTAAAGGGGCGGGCATTCGCCCTGGGGCCCGGGTCCTCTCCCCTCTGCCCTCTGCTCCCATCCCAGTGACGGCTCTCACCAGCACCTCTGTCCCACCCAGGGCTCCTGGGGCAGTGTGTCCCTCCGCAGGAAAGGAACGGGGAGCCACACCGAGCAACTACCCAGCAGCCCTCTACCCTCCATCTCACTGCTGGGGAATCTAAGGCCAGGACCAGGAAAGGGGCCCGTCCCAGGCCAGGAAGTGAGTTAGAGGGGCAGAGGCCGGGACCTCGCTCCGCCGGGCTGAAGCGCGGCGCCCCCATGAGGCCCAGAGCCGTCCCGCCGCTCACCGAGGCGCGCACACATGTCGCTCGCGCGGTGGCCGCGGCCGGCGTCAGCGCGGTCCCTGGGGCTGCGGACTGCCCGGGGGCTCCGCTCGCATCCTCGTCGCCCGTCGTCTGCGCGCCCACCGCACGCCCGGGCGGGCTCACCGCCGGCCCGCCTTCCTTCCCGGCACCCTCGGCGCCCAGCCCCCGACGCCGCGGCGCGCAGAGGCCGGTCCGACCGGCTCGGCAGCCCGGTCCGGGCGCGGTTGAGTCATGGAGCCGCCCTTCCTGCACTTCTGCCGCCCCGCTGCAGTTTGCCCTTTTGATGGATGGAAACTGAGGCTCGGGGTAGCTGCGACAGCTTGGGACAAGGAATAAAATGATATTACACCTGATGGGCACCTAGGCGGAAAAGCCCCCAGGATGAAGCCCAGGAATGGGAAAAAAAGGCAGTCACGGATGGTGAAAGAACGCTCCCTGGGCTGCTAGGGTCTGTCCTTAACTGCTGTGAAACCTCAAGCCCATGGCTTTCCATCCCTTGCTTCCCTGTCCGGTCCTG
>PVKN010010389.1:9896-22796 GCA_004027915.1 Capromys pilorides
TATATATATAATATATTAGTAAAAATCTATGTGTGAATACAAAACTGCACAAAATGCTACAGGGCTGATATAGCAAGCTACTTAGTAGTTGTTACCTATGGGGATGAGGAGTTTCACTGAGGAATTAGCCAAAAGAGCACTTTTACTTTTTAATTTATCTTCTTCAGTGTTATGTTTTGTGTCCAGTTGTCCCCGCAAAGCCTCATGTAGTCCTGGGGTGGGGACTTCTAGAGTTTGAGACTAACTCATGATTAGACTCACTGGGATTATGTGTTTTAGTACTGCTGGGATTATGGGTGTGTGTACCTTTCCCAGCCTGGGGCAGTAGCTCTGTTGCCATTTGTTGCTGTCCAACTGCCATGAACTGGATGCTCTCTGCCCTGGTCCACTCAGCCCTGGAGCCAGCCAAATATGGACTGAAACCTCCAGTAACTGTGAGCTGAATAAACCTTTCCTTCCTTCATTTTGGGAGTCAGGTATTTGTTCCAGCAACGAGAGAGGAATAACTAAGACTCAGTAATCATAGATTCATGTGCTCCCTGTTTCAACTAAAAAATATTCTAAAGTATTTTTTATACCTGTCTTCTATTTGCTTTATGTCAGACCCTGAGTGGAGCCCCAGGGTTAGAATACAAAATCATCCAGGCCTGTCACTGCCCTCAGGCAGCTGGCAATCTAATGGGAACTCACCCTGAGAACAAGCAGATATGGCAGCACAAAGGGACTGTGGTGAAAAACAGAAATATGGGACCCCAGCATGAAGACCCACCCATCTCTAGAGGAAGGGCATAGAAATGAGGGAGACCTCAACTGGGCAGAAGTGAGGGGGCCAAGGGGAATAGAGGGAGGCAGAAAAGCATGCTTCATAGAGGGAACAGTGTACCAATCCAGGCCATGTCTTCCTAATGGGGTATCTCTAGGATAAAAGAGAAATACACATAGCAAGGTGGGGCAGGACACATCTCAAAGACTGGGAGTCTGACAGAGCCATTTCAGCACTACTTTGCATTCTACAGATAGAGAAGGACTTCAAGGCAAAAGGGTCTGACCAACTTGCTCCTTAGAATCAATTATCAGCATTTTCTCCTCAGAATTACAGTGTCTCACAACCACAAAGTTATTTTTTAGAATACTGGGCAGTGTTTTCCTAAGTTCAACTGAAAGGAGAGCCATTGATATATGGATCCCCAACTTCTGACTTCTGGCTCTTAGGGCCAACTTTAATGGAAGCATCCCCTCTAGGAAGAACACTATTATGCTAAACTGTCATTAGAGGAGCAAACCCTGGAGAAACCCAGCCTTCTGGAGAAGTTCAGTACAGTGCAAGCCCCTTGCCAAATCCCCTAAGGACCCGTTGGGCCACTGTAGGCCCTTCCTGGCCCCTAAAACTTTTATCCAGATTCATCTAGTAGTATTTGATTATTTCAAAGTGCTAAAGACATGGTTTCTTATAGCAGGTAAGACAAGTAAGAAAGACTGCCATCCTTTGTTCTAAAATAGTTTCACCTTTGTTCATTCTGAAATGGTAGGTGTTTAAGACACATTGAGCATCTTTAGAGAATTCATTAGATTTACTTCTGTAATTTAAAAAGCCAAATGCTGATCTCTGCTTCATGACTCTCTGGTGTGACATCTGTGGGATGAGGACAGATGGTTTCTACAAGTGTCACTGCCCTGAAGCAACCTGATCAGTCTCCATTTATCTTGTTAATAAGGCAAAGATGTGCTCATTATCGGCTCCTCAGGGAAACACCCAAACTGTTTTTAAAAGCCTAGAATTAAAAAAAAAAAAAAAACAGTATGTTTTGCCACTTGTAACACCAGAGTCTACCTGGGAGTGGGGAGTACAAAGGATCTGTTGTCTGCCTTTAGCAAACTCTCCAGGTCTCTCAAGAGGCCCTTCACGGTAACCTTAATAATCTCAGGGAACATTTCCCAGACTAAGAAACAGGGTTGTTAGCTCGTCCAAGCGAATGTTTTTCTCAGAAATGAACACTCATTAGCCAAGCTCAGTGTCTGATGTGCAGACACAGTCCCATTTACAATGTTTCCCTTATGAGTGCTCGAAACAGCCCTCATCTCTTATTTAGAACTTTTGTGACCATATATGACCCACATTCAGAATAGGATAGTCTGGAATGCTCAGTAAGCACTGTCGAAAGCCAAGAATATTGGTAACAAAACCACAATTAGCAATGTTGTATTAGTCAGCTTTCTAGCACTAGAATAAATGTGATGCACTTCTCAATTCTAGAAACTTCTATGCGTCATTTCTTATATGCCACCTTTTGAACTTTGTGGCACTGCAATCTATTCTGCTCTTGGTACTGTCTCAGTTACTCTTCTCTTGCTGGAACAAATACCCGACACTCCAAAATTAGGGAACAAAAGGTTTATTTAGCTCACAGTTACTGGAGATTTCAGTACATACTCAGCTGTCTCCAAGGCATATGGCAGAGAACAATCTTTCATAGCAGCAGCAAAGAGCAAGAGAGCAAGAGCAAATGAGATTAGTGGCAATAATGGCCACAGAGAACAAGTCTGTCTCCCTTAAAGTGCATTCAGGCTATCTATCCCTGGATGTGTGCAGTATTTGCATTCATAATCCCTAGAGATAACGAGTTACAAACTCTAGAAGTCTGTCCCATGACTGCATGAGGCTTTAGGGGGACAGTTAGATACAAACAATAACATTCAAACCCTGCACCCCCAAAGACTCATGCACATCTTTTTGTGAAAAAAACATTTTAGTCCATCTCTAAGAGATGCCAAAGTCCCAACAGTTTCAGGATTGCTGAAGAGTCTAAGTCCCAAGTGTCTTCTAAGATATAAGACAAACTTCTAAGATGTAAGCCAACATTCAGTGGCACATGATAAGCATTACCATTCCAAAAAGTACAAACAACAAGGGAATACAAAGCATTGGAATGAGCACAAGTCCAAAACATAGAAGGACAAACATTAAGTCCTGACATTCCACATAGAACTTACGAAGCAATCTGTGGCAAATTGGGAGCTCCATGTGACTCTGCCCCTATGGTACACTTGGTGGTAGCTCCTGTGGTTTCTCTTAGGCAGGCTTTGCTCCCTCCTTGCAGTTTCCCTTAGATTATCCACATTCCTGGCTTTTCAAAACTTCTGGGGTTTCCACTGAATAGGCTTCTCACCCACAGTTTTACATACTGCCCTCTCAGCAGCACACTGCCTGGCAAGCCTTCTGAATCTCAGAACTTCTGCATTCTACATGTGTGTAGTGGTTGACATATTGTATCAACTTGGCTGGATTGGTTCTGACAGTTATGGGCAGTGGGGCCCACCTTGCAAAGTGGGGAGGGCCTGCCTTAGTGAGTGATTGGTCCTGCCCTAGGGTGTGATTGGGACCATCCTAGAGTGCGACAGGACCACCCCAGAGTGACTCAGCACAGAAAGTGTATATAAAGGAGTTGAGGGGCTGAGTAGTTTGGTCGTTACTTGAGAAGTCATTGTTTTTGTTTTTGTCAACTGCAACTACTGCCTGAAGGCCAGCACAGCAGTCAGAAAAATGACCTAAGACTTCTGCACTGGGTATAAGAAAATGGCCCAAACCAAGCAGACTCCTCATAAGTCCACTGGTGGGAAAGACCCCCCGAAAACAGCTGGCAAGTAAAGCTGGCAGGAAGAGTACCCCTTCTCTACTGGTGGGGTGAAGAAACCTCATTACTATAGGCCTGGTACTGTGGTGCTTAGAGATTCATCATTACCAGAAATTGACTGAGTTTCTCATTCAAAAGCTGCCTTTCCAGAGGTTGGTGAGAAAGAGTGCCCAAGATTTCAAATCTGACTTGAGGTTTCAGAGTGTAGCCATTGGTGCCCTTTAGGAGGCTAGTGATGCACACCTGGTGGGCTTATCCGAAGATACTAATCTGTGTTACATCCACACTAAGGGAGTCACCAAAGACATCCAGATGACCTGCCAGATTCAGGGAGAGCTTAAGTGAAGGCAATTTTTATGGCATTTTGTAGTGAATTCTGTAAAATATTTTGGTTTGTGACTGTTTTGTAAGAACTTGTTTATAATGTTGTGTTTGTACTTAAGTCATTCCATCTTTCACTCAGGGTGAATGCAAAAAGTGATGACCTCAGTGATGTGAGCACTGTTGCTCAGGAGGGACAAGTTGCTAATATGCAGAAGGGATGGGTGACATTTCTTGCTGCTAATGATGCATGTTTCTGTATGTTAATGACTCGTTGGGTAGCTATTAAGGTACTAGAATTGATAAATGTGTACAGGGTTCTTTGCAATAAAACTGGTTATGACTTGATCCAAGTATTTCACAATTGGGGCTGTTAAGTCTCACCAGACATCACTGTGACAGAATGTGGGCTGTTTCAAGGGTGAAGATACAACTCATAACCACAGTGTAACTTAGCTTCCTTTTTTAAAAAAAGTAAACCTAGCAGCTATAGAATACACATAGTGATTCACTATGAATACACTATGTGTATTCTATACAGTATAGAAATATCAGCTTTCTGGTTAGATACAAAGGACATATAGGGGTTTTCTAGTAGTTTGCCTTTTTCCATCCCAAACATGATCAACCCTGCCAGGAAATTCTGCTCCAGTCAGACATACTGGGAACAAGGGCTGCTTCTGCCACATTAGCCAATCAAAGTAAAGCAGAAGAGCACAAAGGAAGACCTCAGAACTTACAAAGAAATTGGGAAAAGCAAGGAGTCCCCTGGTGAGTGGTTAGATTGTGGTACATACATCCTATCCAGTGAAATGCTATTCAGGAATAAAAGAGCCAACTACTGACACAGCATGGATAAATCTCCAGTGCATTTCACTAAATTAAAGAAGCCAGAATCAAATGGCCACATGTTATTTGATTCAATTTATGACATTCTGGAAAAGGAAAACTAGAGGCAATAAATAGATCAATGATCCCAGGGGTAGGGTTACTGAGAAGGGCTGACTACAAAGGCACTGTTTGAGGAACGTTTGGAGTGATTAAGTATTCTTCTATTAGCACAATTGTAGTAGATGTTCATATTCTCTGTGGAGGGTTGGTACATGTATGTAACTTACCTTAATTCCTTTTTTCATCTTCTCTCCCTCCCTCTCTTGACCCCCTTCCCATTTGAGCTCTATCTCCCTATTTCTACTGTCTTTTGATTTTGGTCTTTACTTAGATTCTGTCTCTCATATAAGAGCAGCCATGAAGCATCGTACAAGGTATGACCAAAAAACGTGGTGAATATTTAAAAATTTATGATGGGCAACCCACTTTCCTAGCCTTCTGTTCCTCTTAAAAGCTTTCTTTCTCTCAATAAAGTCCTTACTCTAAAAAAAAAAAAAAAATTACAGGGCTGGTGAGATGGCTCAGTGGTCTAAAGCGTCTACGTAGGCAAGCTTAGGCAACCACAGGGACCGCGATTCGATCCCCAGCACCACATGCTGTGCCAGCCCCAACCCCAGGGCAGGCTGAGCCAGTCATAATATCAAATAATAATAATAATAATAATAATAATAATAATTACAATAAGACACACTGCCATTAATCTTACACAAAAAACTCCCTCCTCCCTTCACACACTTATCCCACTATTCTTGCCACTTTCTGAAGCAGTTGGAGAAATCATCTTTTGTGTCTTTTTGTGCCTGCTTCAATGTTCTGAATATTCAAAATTTTTATCAAACAAAAAAGCATTATGAAATTTCCCCTCCTACCCTACTTACCAGGTCTGGCACCAGGGAATTTCTGACTCTTCTTCAAAATAAAAAGTAACCATGAAAGGTAAAGGTTTTGGATCAATTTAGGACATTGAGACATCACCACAACACAACTAAAGACCCTCACAAAAGGCAACTTTCTGCACTGCTTCAAGAAGTGGCAAAAATAGTGGGATGTATTTTTAAAGTGATGTGTGTTTTGGAAGAGATTAACAGCAATGTATCTTTTATTGTAATGTTTTCAAAAATTTAAACATTCACCTAACGTTTGACCATACATAATACACTTTGATTATAAAAATGATTGCATGAATTCATTAAAACGCAAGGGCCGGACAAATAGCTAAGCGAATTAAAGTGCCTGCAAGCAGGCTCAGGGGTCCAGGGTTTGATCCCCAGGGCTGACATGCTGGCCCCACCCCCAGGGTGTGCTGAGACAATTGAGACTGGGTGTGGTGGCACGCACCTATAATGCCAGCTCTTGGGAGGCTGTAAACAGGTGGATCACTACACCAGTCTAGTAGTGAAACCCTGAACACCCTGCAGACCCTTCCCTAAAATACAAAAAAAAAAAAAAATTATTAAAACTCAGAGCCATGTACTAAAGGGCATACATTTTGCTAAAAAAAAAAAAAAAAAAAAAAAAGAGGCGGGGAGGGGGCCTGCTATATAGCTCAGAGGATTAAAGCACCTACTTAGGCAGATGCAGGGACTGGGGTTCAATTCCAGCATATCGTACCAATCCAGTCAATAGGGCGCACTGAAATGGCAATTGAGACTGGACATGGTGGTGTGTGCCTGTAATCCCAGCACTTGGGAGGCTAAAAACAGAAGAATCACTATGAGTCTGATCTGCATAGTGAGACCCTGTAGACCCTGCACTAAATACAAAGAAAGAATTTTGCTTTACAAAAAATGGTGCATAGAAGATGTGACATGGGACAAGGGGGAAATTTTATGACAACACTCAACTCATAAAAGAAATCTCAAGAAGGACAAGTGATTCGTGCATCATCTGAAGCAATCAGAGTAGTGAGAGAACTAAAGTTTACTGGCCCCATCCAGGATTTTTCAATCTTTAACCTTAACTCTAAGTAAGAAATATGTTCTAGTTTTCTGTTCCTGACATAATAAATTACAAGTTTATCCGCTTCGTACTCACTTACTGCCTCATGGTCCCACAGGTCAGAGGTCTGGCATAGAACCACTGTTCTCTTCTGAGGGCCTCAGGAGGCCAGCGAGGATGCCAGCTGCTCTGGGTTCTATCTGAGCCTCTACAGGAAAATCCATTTCTGAAACCACAGAAGTGACTAGCACAGCCCAGTTCCCTACCATCCAAGACTGAGACTGTTCCTCCCCAGGCCACCACCATTCTCAGCCCTGCTAGCTATTCACAGGGCTTAGCTCACAGCTCTGCACCTTCACAGCCAGCAACCACAGGTCACAGGCTTTTCTTTTTCTTTTTTCTTTTTTTTTTTTAACATTATTTATTTATATTATGGCCAGTTCAGCCTGCCCTGGGAGTGGGGCTGGCGCAGCATGTGGTGCCAGGGATCAAACCACGGACTCTGAAGTTGTCACAGGCTTTTCAGGTTTGGATTTGGCATCCTTTTCTACCCAGAGGAACACCACTTTTAAGGAATGATCATGTGATTACTTTAGGCCTTCCCAGAAGACCCAGTATAACCTATCTTAAAATCCATCAATTAGTAACTGCTTATCTCCACAACCTTTCTCTACTCCTTATGGGGAAGGAGGGGGGAATGCGAGGGTCAAAACTGCTAACACATGTTTTACACTATAACGTAGTATACAAACAGAAATGAAACAAAAATGAAAACTTATCTTTACAGAATTCAACACCAATGTACGTATTAAAACTGACCACTGTTTTTAATCATGTACACATTTTAGTATTAATGATAGTTTAACATTCTCTTTTCAAAAATACAGTATGTCATTAAGTATAGTCATTTTGCTGTATTAAAAAAATTCTGGTAACAACACATTTATTCCACATCCGTTATCAGCTGCAACCTGTAATTTTGACAAAAAGCCATCATACCTTTTTAATGTCTGCACTCAAAGACCTACGCAACACCCAAATACATACACAAAGTTATGAGACTAATCACAAGAAAAACAAACCCAGGCTGGGGAACATTCTACAAATTTAGCCAGTATTAGGCAAAGCTGTCAAGCTAATTAAAAAATGAGGAAAAACTGAAACTATTACAAACCAGAAGACTGGAAACACATAGCAAATAAATGCAATGTAGTATCCTGGATTAGATTATAGAACAGGAAAAAAAAAATGGTATTAGTAGAAAAATCAATTAAGTCCAAAAACAATTTTTGAATAGAGCCAGCAAGATACCTCAGTGGTCTAAGTGTCTGATTAGGCAAGCTTAGGCAAGCACAGGGACCACAGTTCGATCCCCAGCAAACCACATGCCACACCAGCTCCTCCCCTATGGTGCGCTGAGCCAGCCACACACACAAAAATCTCAATAGTAACCTATAAATGCCTTCCCTAACCATTGTACCTAGCGATAGTTAAAATGCTAGCAATTGGAAAACTAGGTAAATAAAATATAAGGAGTCTTTATAACTTTCCTGTTTTGGGAGAAATACTGCAAAATGAGATCAGGACCTTGTACATGTGCTGCTAAGCCACATCCTCAGCACTCAGCATTAATTCAAATAAAGCTTACTTTTAAATGTTACAGGACTGAGCATCTGTGCATCATTCTAGAGAAAAGATCCTGTGGACTTTGGATCTCCAAAGTGGTCCTCAATCCAAACGTTCTTAAGAACCATTGCTCAAGATACTCTATGCTGTCCTTAAACCACTGCTTCCTAAGAACTCTGCCTTCTTCTTACACCTCCCACGCCTCATTAATATCAGAAATTAGCCTGGGCCTAGGAAAGAAGGGAAAAAGGAATTACTATTAAGCTGAACAGAGTACCAGTTTAAGATTTTAAACATCTGTAGATGGTGGTGATGCTTGTACAGCAATACGAACATGCTTAATGCCACTAAGCTACATACCTAAAATTAGCTGAAACAGTGACTCTGTCCTTTACCACAATTTTTCATTCTATAGCATGAAGAAACTCTAAAACTTACATGAAAAAAGCCAGACCCAAAAAACTACATTATATCATTCCATTTATAAGAAAACATTCCAAAAATTCACTGTAGTAAGAACTGCACATATTCACAAATATACTAATAAATCATGGACGGGTTCACTTTAAATTTGTGAAGTGTACAGTATATGAATTATGTTGCAATAAGACTTTTAGAAAAAAAAAAAAACTTGAACTGCTTTTCAGTGCAGGATCACATTTATTTGACTCCAGAAAAAAGCCCATTCCATACATTCTGGACCTATATTCTGGTGACATGGCAGAAAAGTGAACAAAATGAATAAAAGGATTGTGATTTGGAAGGCTGACAGGGACAACTGGGAAGGTCTGCACTACAGCATGGTAGCCCTTCCATCATGGGGCAAGGAGACCGATTCTAAAGAAGATTATAAAACAAAACACAGAACGAAGTTAATCAGAGACCTTTATTCTGGCCTTCATCATTGATTAAGCCTACTGTGCAGAACAATTTCTGCTCTAAGCCGCAGCAGCTGCCTCCAGGCCTGAAGTGGAAGACGGACACAAGTGGAAGACCTTGTAGAGAGAAGCTGTCAGATAAGATCTCTGCTTATGCCAGTTCAGGTAAAGGTGGAACAGGAGGAGGACACAGGTGTGCAGAGACCCTGTTCTTCAAAGCTG
Source organism: Capromys pilorides (assembly GCA_004027915.1). Lineage (NCBI taxonomy): Eukaryota > Metazoa > Chordata > Mammalia > Rodentia > Capromyidae > Capromys > Capromys pilorides. Next base: position 19,405 of record PVKN010010389.1, read on the forward strand.
AGACCTTCAGAGAGGGCTGAGGTGAAAGATGCAGAGAAGATTCTAGAAACTGTCCAGCTCAGCAATCAATCCAAAGTACCTAAAATAAAAAGAGGGATATGTAACGCAAGGTGTTTTAACAGTTGGATTATTCTAACAAACTGGGAAAGTTAAAATAGAAGGGGTTTTGGAACAGGCGGCAGTCCTAATTCTGAGGAACAGCTATCTAAAAAATACCTGTGGGAAAAAAGGACGTAATCAAATACAAGCAGTTGAGAAATGAGCCTATCAATCTAGAAATCAGGATTAGAGGTGGGAAAAGTAGTAAGGGGTACTGTCTTATTCACTAAGCATTCATAGAGACCATACTCTGGATGATATAAATATATAAGATAATCTCTCTAAGCTTATAATCTTTGCAAAAAATTAGTTTATGATGGAGACTTAGCCCATAAATTGTATGTCATCCCATCCAAATTTACATTCATAAAGAAAATATGTTTTTAAAAGATACAAATTGCAAGAAAGAATAGGAAATTCATCAGCAACTAAGCAATGTCGAAAAAAAAATTGAATTATCAAAATCTGAAGCAAATTTATAAATAAGAGAGAAAATGAGCCTGAAAGAACACAGAGGAGGCTCCAGTAAAAAGGGGAGCTCAGCTGCCTAGGAGAACCACAGGGAGGCTCTAGACTCAGTCACCAGAAGTTACACAAAGAGATGCAGCACGAGCAGGTTAACGACCCATGTTCCTATAAGGCAAACAGCCGCCCCTACTTTCTCCTCACAGTGCTCCTCTGTGCAAAGCCTAATGTGTGAAAAAATAAAAGCACAGTGCTGTCTCCTAAGGAGCAAATGAATCATCAGGAGAGGAGAGAATCTGCTCATAACACTGCTGCACCAGACCATTCTGCACCTGGTCTTTGGAAGCCCTAGTGCAACACCACACTCGGGTTCACCCTGAAGGTGCCAGGCAACAACCACCTCCACTGTACTCCTGCTGCTACACAGACACAGCTTCCAAAAAGCCTTCTTACGCTCTCATTCTTTGTGTGTGTGTATGTATATGTACACATATATATACATACATGCATGCATACACATACATATATGTATATACACACACACACACACATTTAGTACAGGATCTACTAGGTCTCACTACATAGATCAGACTAATAGTGATTGTCCTGTTTTCAGCCTATCAAGCACTGGGATTACAGATATGAGCCACCATGCCCAATCTCAGTCACTGCCTCAGCGTTCTCAAGGATAGAGGCAGGGCCAGCATTACATGCCAGGGATCAAACTCCAACCACTACACTCGGCCTAAGCAGGCACATTAGTCTGCTGAGCTACCTGGCCGGCCATTACTCTCTCATTCTAAACAACAAAAATCATTGGATACTGGAAGAAGGCCTAACCAAGTGAAAGAAGAAAGCAAAATTCATTTAAAACTCCTAGAATGAAAATATAATTCAGGAAAAAGAAAAACCAGAAAGTTCTCTAATTCATAGTTAAAAAATTATACGCACATTCAGTAATGGCAGTTCAGCGGACTAAAATGCCTACTTAGGCAGAGCACAGCAGCCAGGGTTCAATCCCCGGCCCGCTGTGTCGGTCCAGCCTGCTGGGTGCACTGAGACTGCGATTGAGACAGAGTGGTGGTAACTACCTATAATCCCAGCACTTGGAAGTCTAAAAACAGGAGAATCACTAAGAGTCCAGTCTACGTAGTGAGACCCTGTAGACCTGTCCCAAATACAGGAAGGAAGAAAGGGAGGGAGGGAGGGAGGGAGGGAGGGAAACCTTTGTTACTGAACAAGCAGAAAAGGCAAAACCCAAAGACTAGAGATGACATACACATAAAATAAGCCTCACATCCATGCCCCGTTTTGCCCTGAAGGCATCTCCCTATTTGAATGACAGCACTGAAAAATGTAATGCAATTCTGGCAAGCTGATGGAACCAAGAGTCAAACCTGTCTGTGCTATACAAAATGACACATAGAAGGAGCAAAATGCAGTTTCAGGCCCCGAGTACACAGAAGAAATTGGAAATCACAAATCTGAAATCTCTGAAATGATAACGTTTGAAGTAAAGAAACACTGCAGATCATTTGTAGAAAAGTATAGAGAAAATCAGATCAGAAATAATTTCTGAAGTAAAAAAAGAAATGATAACTATAATGAAAGAAGTACTAAGTGCTTCTAAAGAAGACACTGATACAAGAGAATAGAAAAATCATGGAATCTTTTTTTTCAATAATGGAATCTTTGAATGAGCAATAGCAAAGTGATAGAAAGCATGAAGCAGATTCAAAGTGCTACACAGGAAATTAAAACCTCAATCGCAAGCTGGAAAAACCATTTCAATGAAAGTGAAAATACTTTTAGACCTTGAAGACATCATTGCAGCTAGTGAAAAGCTATGAAAAGATCTCTTAAAAACAAGCAGGATACAGGAAAAAAATAACTCAACATCTCCAAGACAATGCAAAGACGAACAATGTAAGACTAATAGGCATCAATTAGAAAGGAGTCAATACAAATGATATAAAAAGAATATGGACAGAAGTAATAGCAGAAAACTTCCCAAATATGGGGAAATTTGACATTCAGGTAACTGAAGCATATAGAACTCCAAATAACATCAACTCAATTAAAACCACACCCAGACATATAATAATCAAGATCCCAGAAATTCAGCACAGCAACAGTATATTAAAAGCTGCTAGAGAAAAGAAAAAGATCACATATAAAGGAAAACCTATCAGAATAATGGCAGATTTCTCCAAACCATCACGTCAAGAACACGGAGCAAAGTACTACAGGTCTTGCAAGAAAACAAATTCCAACCTAGACTGATATACTGTACAAAATTCTCTTTCAAGTATAATGGAGAAGGGAAATACTTCCATGACAAAGAACATCCAAAGAATTTCATGAAGCCAACCCTACACAGCCTAAAAGATATTCTCCACAGGCATCAAAATGATCACAACTCCATGAATAAGAATGGAAAGAACCCATGAAATAGAGCAAACGATTAAGCACAGGAGAAAAAGGGGTAAACAATAGCAGTCTTTCAACTATTCTTTGATATACAATAGCAAAATATTTCCATCAGCATATTCTACAAATGGACTTCTCCTATACCCAATGGATCATGACTCTGTCCGGATCTATAGGGTGGATATCAAGGAATAACAGTAGCTCAGTCAGTCCCACAAGTGACACCTAGCAACCAATAAGCATCATGGACACTGTCCACGTTCTTGACATACTACAACTTGGTGCGATATCCTATCCCCAAACTGTCAAAGGTACTGAACATACATTTGCCATTCCAGTCTTTATGTTATGTTTTATTCTTAGTAATTCTTTACTATCATGAAAACTTTGTCTTAGTT
>PVKN010010390.1:0-22695 GCA_004027915.1 Capromys pilorides
TTGAAACTGTCACACTGTTGTTTCTTATTAAAAGTAAAAAAAAAAAAAACCCTGATGAAAAAGCAAAGACATTATGCAGAATTGAAGATAAGGCACCTGAGAAAGAAGTTTGCCCCAAAGATGCTTTGCAAGGTGATGAGGAAGGTCGTCTATAAAAAAAGCCAGGCACTATCATAAGGAGTGCAGACAGATGTACAGAACTGAGATCCGAATAGATAGGATGATGAGAAAAGTTAGTTAAAAGGTAAGAAGGGATCTCTTACAAATAACTAAGCTTCAGGAAAAAATAATTCAACATCTACAAGACAAAACAAAGATCCACAATGTGAGATTAATAGGCATCAATGAAAAAGAAGTAAATGCAAATGATATAAAAAGAATATGGGAAGAAATGATAGTAAAAAACTTCCCAAACATGAGAAAATTCTGGCATTCAGGTAACTGAAGCATATAGAACTCGGAATAACATTAACCCAAATAAAAACACACAGAGACATATAATAGCCAAGATTCCAGAAATCCAGTGGAATGATAACATACTAAAAGCTTCTAGAGAAAAGAAACAGATTACATTTAAGGCAAACTCATCAGAATAATGGCAGATTTCTTCTTGACCATGAAGTCAAGAAGAGCATAGAGCAGAATACTTCAAGTCCTTTATGAAAAAAAAAAAAAACAATTCCAGTCCAGACTGCTATACCCTACAAAACTCTCTTCCAAGTTTGATGGAGAAGTAAAATACTTGCACGACAAATAACACCTAAAGAATTTCATGATGACAAAGCCTGCCCTACACAAACTACTAAAATGTATTCTAGAGAGGGAACAAAATGACCAGAACTTCAGGAATGAAAATGGAAAGAGTCCACCAAAAAGGGCAAACAATGGAACACAAGAGATAAACAGGTAACCAACAGCAGGTAAATAACATGGCAAACATAAGTCAATACATCTCAATTATAATGATCAATATAAATGGTCTCCATTCACCAATTAAAAGAAATAGACTGACACAGTGGATTAGTAAGCAAAATCCAACAATATGTTATATACAAGAAAAAACACTTAACTCATAAATAAATTCATAGGCTGAAAGTCAAAAGATAGAAAACAATACTACATGCCCCAGCACCTCAGAAAAAAGAAGGGGTAGCAATCCTATTCTCAGACAGTCTCCACTTCAAATCAAGAATGATCAAATGAGGTAAAGAAGGCCACTACATACTGGTTAGGGAAAAAAATCAAGAGGAAGTGATAACACTCATAAATATGTATGTTCCCAACATGTGAGAAGCTATATAAGACAAATTTTAAAGGAAATGAAAATTCCAATATCCCACAACACAATCTTAACAGGAGACTTTAACACCCTCTCATCCAAAAATGATAGGTCAAGCAGACAAAAAAATAGCAAAGAAGTAACAGAACTGAACCAGTACCTGGAACAAATGGACTTAGTGGACATATACAGAGTGTTCCACACAGCCACTTCTGAATACACATTTTTATCAGTTGTTCACGGAGCATTTTCTAAAATAAACCACAAACAAGTCCATAGGTCATGCTTAAGTATATACAAGGAAACAGAAATTATCCCATGCATAATATCTGACTACAATGCAAAGAAGCTGGAAATAAATGACAAAAGAAACCCATGGAAATTAAACAGCACCCTCCTCAGCAACTAATAAATTAGGATGAAATTGAACAATATCTACAATTTAACGAAAATTCAACTACAACCTACCAGAATTTATGGGATGCAATGAAAGCAGTTCTTAGAGGAAAATTTATAGCTCTGCACTCACACAGTAAGAAAACAGAATAGGAGCAAATAAATACTCTAATGCTGCACCTCAGTCATCTAAAAAAGGAACAGCAAATCAAACCAAAAGCCCAAAGATGGGAGGAAATTATAAAGAGTAGAGCAGAAATTAATTCAATTGAGCTGAAGAAAACAATACAAAGAATTAACAAATCAAAAAGCTTGTTCTTTTGCAGGAACCGAGGTTCAATTCCCAGCACCACATGCTGCACCAAATCCACAGCTAGGGCAGCCTGAGCCAGACCTAGCAAAAAAAAAAAGCTGGTTCTTTGAAAAATTAAACAAATTTGATAAGCCCCTAGCAAACTTTATCAAAAAGATGAAAGAAAAAACTGAAATTCAAGCAATAAGAAATGAAAAGGGAGAAATTACCAGAAACCCAGTGGAGATTCAGAAGATCATTAATAGCTGCTTTGAGAATTACTCTCACAGAATGGAAGACACAGATGAAACAGACAGATGCCTATAAAGGCACAAATTACCAAAACTGAGTAAAGAATATATAAGAATGCTCAATAACCCACTAACAGCCAATGAAATATAAAATGTAATTTTAAAAAAAAATCTACCAACAAAGAAAAGCCCAGATCCTGATGGATTCATCACTGAATTATACAAGAAATTTATGGAAGATATAATCCTAAACTCCTCAAACACTTCAATGAAATTAAAAAGGATGCAATCCTCCAAAAATCATTCCTGGAGACAAATACTATACTGATACCAAAACCAGAGAAAGATGCGACTAAAAAAGAAAATTATAGGTCAATAGCTTTCATGAGCATAGATGCAAAATTCCTCAATAAAATCCTTGCAAATAGAATGTAACAAATCATTAAGAAGATTATACACTATGACCAGGTAGGGTTCATCCCAGGGATGCAAGTATAGTGCAACATAAGCAAATCTATAAATGTCACACACTATGTCAATAAAGTAAAGTCCAAAAACCACATGATCATATCAATTAATGCATAAAAGGCTTTTGACAAAGTTCAACACTCATTCATGTTCAAAGTACTACAGGAAATTGGAATAGATGACCTCTACCTCAACCTGATAAAAGCCATCTCTGACAATCCATTGGCTAACATAATTCTAAATGGGGAAAACTAAAGTCTTTTTCTCTGAGATCTGGTACAAGACAAGATTGTCCTCTGTCACCACTCCTATTCAATATAGTTCTAGAATCACTAGCAAGAGTCATAAGACAAAAGAGAGAAATAAAAGGAATCAGAATAGGAAAACAAGACGTTAAACTATCATTATTTGCAGATGCAATAATACTCTACTTTGAATACCCAAAACACTCCACCAAGAAGCTCTTTGAACTAATACACAAATTAAGTGGCATATCAGCGTACAAAGACAATATCCATAATTCAATAGCATTCTTCTACACAGATAACAAACACACTCAGAGAGGAATTAGAGAAACAATACCTTTTATAATAGCACAAAAGAAAATAAAACAATTAGGAATTAATCTACCTAAAGAAGTTTGAAATCCTCATAGAGGATTTCAAAAGATGGAAAGATATCCCCTGCTCCTGGATAGGAAGAACCAACATTGTGAAAATGGCCATAATCCCAAAATTGTTATACAGATTTAATGCAATCCCTATCGAAATACCATCAACATACCTCACAGACCTAGAGAAATCATTCCTAAAATTTATTGGGAACCAGAAAAAAAAAACCTAGAGTAGCAAAAGCAGTCCTGAGCAACAAAGACAAGGCAGGAGGCATTACAATTCCTGTCTTAAAACTATACTACAGAGCTACAGTGATAAAATCACCATGGTACTGGTAAAAAATAGATGTGAGGATCAGTGAAATAGATTAGAAGATACAGAAACAACTACAAACACATTCAGGTGCCTTACCTTCGACAAAGGGACCAAACATGTTTACTGGAAGAAAGACAGCCTCCATAACAAGTGGTGTTGGAAAAACTGGATCTCTACATGCCAGAAGCTAAATATTGAGCCAGGTCTATCACCATGCACTAAACTAAAGTCAGAATGGATTAAGATCTAAATATTAAAACAGAAACACTAAATCTCTTGCAAGAGAAAGTATGAGGACATCTTGACAGTGAGGTATGCAAGCAGTTCATGTACAAAAATCTAATTGCACGTGTAATACTAGAAAGAATTAACAACTGGGAACTCCTCTTACTGAGAAGCTTTTGCACATCAAAAGAAATTACCAAAAGACTGAAAAGAGAACCCAAAAATTCCAAAATAATCTTAACAAGTACCCAGACAAAAGTCTTCTATCTAGAATTTATAAAGAACTAAAAGCATTACGGCCCCAAAATTTAAAGACCTGATCCAGAAATGGGCATCTGACATGAACACACACTTCTCAGAGGAAGAAATACTAGAAGCTAATAAATGCATGAAAAAAATGCTCCACATCCCTAACCATTCATGAAATGCAAATTGAAACAACACTGAAATACCATCTCACTCCAGAAGGAATGGCTATCATAAAGAAATCGACCAAAAACAAATGTTAGAGAGGCTGTGGGGAAAATGAAACACTTCTCCACTGTTGGTGGGATTGTATACTGGTGCAACCATTATGGAAATCAGTGTGGAGACTCCTAAAAATCTAGGACTGGAAATCCCATTCAATCCAGCTATCTCCCTGTTGGAAATTTTCCCAAAAGAACTGAAAACATCTTACAATGGTGATATTTGTGCACCTATGTTTATAGCAGCACAATTTGTGATAGCCAAATCTCAGAAACAACCAAAATGCCGATCGCCTGAATAATGGGTTAAAAAGATGTGGTGTTTTTATACAATGGAGTATTACTCAACTATAAAGAATGATAAACTTGATTCTGCAAACTTCAGTACATGGTTTCAGGGTAAATCCTGAGGTTACCTGACTGATACAAAAGTTAAATTTTTTGTTATATGTCTTGCTTTATCTTGGTCTTAACCATCCAGAAGAAAAGATTGACCACGAGTTATAAAAAGTAAAATCATATTAATATGCTGAACTGTAAAAGGCTGAAGTCAACAGCTTGCGACATTGCCAATTCTGCTGATAACCCACTACTATTACGGACTACTGGACTATACGTACAACCACTTTCTCTTACTTCAATGAAAAGAAACATTTTTACTAACAGTGTTTAGAAAAGTTATCATGTCTGCATTTTGTACTCTGAACAACTACTATGAAGACAACAATATACAATGTATTAATTATTGTAGCTGGCCTACTAACCTGTTCTGAAAATGTTTGTTATTTCGCATTAAAATTATTTATCTCTCATTAAAATTAATAAAATAGAATTTAAAAAATAAAATCAACCCCCAAAAAGTGAATGATAAACTTGAAGCCTTCATATACAAGTGGATGCATCTTAACAATATACTCATAAGCTAAATAAACCAGACTTACATGAGTAAATACCATTTACTTTCCCTAATATAAGAACTCAAAAGAAGAAATAAAAATGGAAAGGTACAATATAGTTAAGTGGAAAGCGAGAATTTAAGGATCAAACAATGAAGAAAGAGCTAGGAGAAAAAATTAGGAAATGTGGTAGGGGCAAAACCATGCATTTATATACAAAAGATGGTTAAGTCAATGGTCCTAAAAATCTCCAACAGGTTTTTGAAACTAGCAGGTGGTTGGTAGAATTTGCACCCTGACTAACTATATGTACTGATATCTGTGAACTAAGCAGATACACTGAGGATGGAAATGTGTGGTACTAAAACCCTCCTTGGAATACCTATCATTCAGGGCTTCTAATTAGGCACTACGTCTTTCATCATATCAATTATTGCTATTCTCTCTCTCTCTCTCTCTCTCTCTCTCTCTCTCTCTTTCTCTCTCTCTCTCTCTCTCATAAATATTTGTTTAAAAGTAAAGAAACACACAAATAAAGAAAAAAGATACTAAAAGAGAATATGAGACAAGGAAAAAAGACCATAGAAGTGTACTGCTACAATTTTGTGAATGGTTAAGTTCCTAAATACCTGGGTAACAAAGTGCAGTTGTTGTTTTTTTTAACATTCTATAGGGATTTAAAGTTTAGAATATTAAGAATTGATGGAAAATACCTGTTTCATGTTATGTATAAGGTGTTTGATATTTAGAAAGATAGTAATATTAAGCACAAGTACCTATGTTATAGGGAATAATATTATTAAGCTTCTCTTCTGGAGGGTTGACCACTTAAGTTGACAGACCAAATAATTAGAGAAAATGAAGGGATGTAAGAATAGCCAATTTCTAGTAGGAGAGCTCAGTAGAATAAGTGCAACCCTGCAAGCGCAAGGTCCTGAGTTCAATCTCTGGTACAGCAAACAAAATAAAATAAAATAATAGCCAATATTTTGGCTTTAGCCCTTCAAGGTCAGTGAGGACACAGAACATAAAAGTACGCATACTGTAATGGCCTATAACTCAGTGGAGTCCCAAATTTTCTGTTCAAGGAGATTGTGGAGCCACAGAGGAAAGTGATCAATGAGACACACTTAGGTACAGTGTGCCTAAGGAGAGTCACCTGGAGAGAAAATATTCTCTCAGGCTTTCACAGAAAGCAAAATGGTCAAGCAATGGCCATGACTCATCCAGAAGGCTTACACTGACAAAAGTTCTGCAAACCACAGTGCATGGTTTCAGGGTAAATCCTGAGGGGAACTGACTGACCTTGTGAGATACAAAAGTTACATTTTTTGTAATATAGGTCTTGCTTTATCTTGGTCTTAACCATCCAGCAGAAAAGTCTAAACATGCAGAAGCCATATTAATATGCTGAGTTGTAAAAGACTCAAGTCAACAGCTTCTGATAATACCAGATGAGCTGGTGATCCACTACTGTTGTGGGCCATTGGACTATATATAGAGGTAATTTCTCTTTGTACAATGAGAAGAAAGATTTGTACTGATGATAGTTGGACAGGAAATCATGTCTGCATCTCGCACTCTGAACAACTATAACAGAGACACCAATATGCACCAGGCGTGGTGGTGCACATCTGTAATCCCAGAACTTAGGAGGCTGAGTCAGGAGGATTGATGTGAGTTTGAGACCAGCCTGGGCTACAAAAGCGAGCTCAAGGCCAGCCTAAACTTCATAACAAGACCCTGTCTCAGAAAGACACACACACACACACACACACACACACACACACACACACTAAGACAACAATATGAAATGTATAAATTATTGTAAAAAAGAAGTAACTCTTTGATTCATTTATTCTTTCTATTATTTTCTTTATCTCCAATGTATTCATTTCTGCTCTAATCTTTATAAATTCCTTCCTTTCTTGGGTTTTGGGCTTGTCTTGGTCTTTTTCTAGCAGATTGAGGTGCAGCACAAGATCATTTATTTGAGTTTGTTCTGTTTTCCTAATTTGTCAGTTTGGGGATATAAATTTTCCCCTTACTACAGTTTTCATTTCATTGCATCCCACAAGTTTTGGTAAGTTGTATCTGCATTTTTGTTTACCTGTAATTATTTTTTTAATTTCTTCCTTAATTTCATCTACGAGCCACTGATTATTTAGGAGATTGTTATTTAATTTCCACATGTTTATGGTGATTTTAGTTTCTTTTGTCAATAATTTCCAGTTCTATTGCACTGTGATCAAATAATATGCATGGGATAATTTCAATTCCTTTGCATTTACTTAAGAGTACTCTGTGTACTAGTATATGCTCTATTTTGGAGAATGTCCCAGGTGCAGCTGAGAAGAATGTATATTCTGTTGTTTCTGGATGAAACACTCTGTAAAGGTCTACAAAGTCAATTTTTTCACAAGTTTGGTTTAATTATGTTATTTTTTGCTGATTTTTTTGCCTAGTTGATTTATCTCTTTGTGACAATGGCAAGTTAAAGGCCCCCATTACTATTGTATTATTATTTATTTGATTTTTCATGTGTCTTGAAATTTCTCTTATGTGGGAGGGTTGGATGCATATATATTTGTAATTATTCTCTTTCTCTTGCAATTTTCCCTTAACAAGCATGTAATGACCTTCTTTATCTCTTTGGATAATTTTTCTTTAAACTTGATATTGTCAGCAACCAGAATAACTACCCCTACTCTTTTCTAATTTCCAGTGGCAAGGAGGATTGTTTTCCATCCTTTGACTTCTAGTCTGTGACTTATTCTTTGAATTAAATGTGTTGCTTTTATGCAGCATGTTGCTGGATTTTGTTTCTTAATCCACTCTGCTAATCCCTTTCTTTTGATTGATCAATTGAGGCCATTTATGTGGATGGTTATAACTAACACATATTGGCTTATCTTTGTCACATTATTTTCCTGCAATAAGTTCTGTATTTTTTCCTCTTTTTAATTACTTGCTGTTTGGTGGTTCCTTTTTGCTGTTCTTGAAACTGTGGCTGTTTCTGTCTCTTTCCAGAATATCTGTCAGTACTCTTTGTGCAGTTGATTTGGTGGTCATGTATTTTTCTTTGTCATGGAAGGTTCTTACTTCATCATTGAATTTGATACATCATTCGCAAGACAAATCAGTCTAGGTTGGAAATTATTTTCTTTCAGGACCTGAAATACTTCACTCCAAGTTCTTCTTGATTTGACAGCTTATGTTGAGAAATCTGCCATGATTTTGATGTGCTTTCCACTGTAGTTATCTGTTTCTTCTCTCTAGCAGCTTTTAATATTCTATTATTGAATTTCTGAGATCTTGATTATAATGTGTGTATGTATAGATTTATTATGATTATAGCTGTGTGGAATTCTTTTTTATTTTATTAATTTTAATGGGAAAGAAATAACAATGGGATAGTTTGAAAACAAGTTAGTGGGACAGTTACAATAATTAATACATTGTATGTGTGGAGTTCTGGAGCTCTATATGCCTTGTTTTTCTGTATGTCAGTTTCTTTTCTCATATTTGGAAAATTTTCTACTGCTACTTCTGCAAATAGTCTTTTTATGTCAACTGAGCTATCTGCTGCTACTTAATTGACACCTATTATTCCTATATTATTTTTCATTCTATCATCTCTTAGCTGTCGAATTATTTCCTGGATCCTTGTTGGTATCAAGAGATCTTTATTTCACATTCACTAGCTACAACACTGTCTTCAGGGTCTGAAAGTCTATATTGAGTTTCATTCAATTGATTTTTCTAGCTTTGAATGGAGTTCCTAATATCCTGGATATCTGTTTGAATCTATTGCATGCATTTTAATTCTTTCCTGTATTGTTCATTAAGTGTTTCTATCATTTCTCGATGCTCCTCTATTTTTCTATCTATGTCTTCTTTAGCTGTGCTGAGCAATTCTTTCGTGTTGGTTTTCCTTTCATTTTGGACTTGAGAGATTATTTTTTATCTTATTTCTTCTATACCTGATGAACTTATTTCTTTATTTGCTATCATTTCAGATATTTCAGGTATGTGATTTCCAAGTTCTTGTAGGCCTTTGTCTTCTGGATTTGTTCTGGGTGGGTTAAAGGATTGAGATTGCCTTTTGCTCCTACATTTTGGCATTTTTGAAGCTCCCAGTAATCACCCAGAGTGGAACAGCCCACCTATAATATGCCAAAGTTCTTAAATGGCTCCAGGAAAGATCTGCCCCAGCTCTCACTGGGCCCACAAATCAAAGCTGTTCTGTGTCCCCTGGGCAACTCAGAGTCCTACTAACTTCTTATAAGTTTTGACTGGCACCATCAGAAACTCCACACCTGTGTGCTGGGGACTAAGAGCTTACCAGCATCCTCCAGGCTGCCCAGAGTTCACCAAAGTTTTGAAATGGTTCCAGGAAAGACATACTGCATGCACTGGGCCCATAGACTGCTGCTCTCCTGAATCCTACAGGCCATTCAGAGTCCTCCTCTTTTTTATGTGTTTGGCACAGGGTCTCACTACACAGCTTGGACTCATAGTGATCATCTGATTTTCAGCCTCTCCAGTTCTGGGATTACAGGTATGTGCCTGAGTCAAATCATTTTTTCAGCAAGCCCCTAAATCAGTTGAGTAGCTCTCTCACACCCACATAACAGAGAAATGACATACCCTTAGGCATTTGGGAGATCTCTCCCAGTGTTTTGGAAGCAATATTTTATCAGACAAAATTCATGAAAACTGATAGAATTCATTCAATTGTGAGAGACATCTTCATTGGTGCTCTGGTAAACATTGCTAGAAAGGTAGGAAAATGGGAAGATTTTGATTTGCAGCAGTGCTATAAATAATCTCACCACAGAAGAGACAAACTACTAACAGTTGAACAACCAACTCGCAAAATGGAATGAAGGGGCCCTTGAAAACTACTGTAAGTTCATTTTGACACATTATCAAATCCATTATTCAACTTCACCTGAAAGCCACATGAAATTCCTAAGATAGATATACCAGAGAAATATATCCACTGGTTTGGTTTGGTTTGGATTTATTTCATATTTTGAGATGGGGCCTCACTATGTAGTTCAGACTGACCTTGTGCTTGCAATCCTTTTCTATCAGTTCCCTGCATAGCTGGAATTTCAGTCATGACCACTGTGCCTGGATTAGTACACGTACTTTAAGTTACTTGCATTCATCTTGGAGAACTGGTAAGTATGCATGTTGTACCTTAATCACATATACCTCTTCTGCTCTCCCTTCCTGTATCCTCCTATCTCTAAATGACCTTCCCATCTCCACACACTCTACCTCCCTGTTTCATGTATTTCTTTTTATCTGGCTTTTTCAGCATTTATATTTTGGTTTTTTCCTATAAGAGAAACCACATGATATTTAACCTTTGGTATTTGATTTATTTCACTTAGTATTATAGTCTCAAGTTGCATCTATTTTACTATAAATGACTGAAATATATCCTTCTTATGGCTAAGTATTACTCCATTATGTACATATACCACATTTTCTCTATCCAGTCACCTATTGATGCATCTTACCTTACTTATGTTTATAATTGCTAGACAAAATACCTGATACAAGTGGAGCAGAGTTTTATTCAGTTCATAGTTGGTAGAGGTTTCAGTCTATAGTCAGAGGACTCCAAGGCAGGGTGCCATGGCAGAGAGTCAGTGAAAAGTAGAAATAGTCCATGGTAAAGCAGACATGAGTCAGAACTTAGTAGTCTCAGGCCTTCTGATCCCTTCATTCTATCCAAACTATAAGCCTTTTTGGTGAGCCTTCCCTTTATACTCACCCAGAGCTATGCTAAAATGATTTAGATAACAAGCCCCCTTAATCCAAATATCACACACACTAATCCAGCAACAAGCACCCATGGCCCAGTACTTCCCTAAAGCCCCATCTACGAGTGCATGAGGCCTTGGGGGAACATGTAGAAACAAATCATAACAGATGTACAGGCCACAACCAAGATATGACTATTAAGAATTATGCTATGAATATGGGCATACATCAGTTACTGTAATATGATGTCATTAACTTTTTTGGAAAAATACACAGAAAATCTCATATTTTGTAACAAAATACTTTACCCACATGTCACAGATTCAGAATTCAGAGAAAGTATGAAGTCCATGCCAAGTTAACTGTCTCTTGCCAAGGTAAAAAAGATTGAGTGGTTATTTGTATGTTAAATCTTTCCTTTTTTTAATTTTTTTTATTTTAAAGAGGAAAAAAAAACAAAGACAAAATACAAATCTCAGTGCTGGGGAGATAGTTCAGTAGAATAAGCATTTGCCTGGAAAGCACAAGGTCCTGAGTTCAATCCCCAGTATTGAAAAACAAAATCTCCTTTTTAATGATAAACTAATTTACTGTTTCATAAAGTGAACCCTTTGATCACTTGGGTCTGAACTTCCTGAGTAACTTGTTACAGATTCCAGTGCAACATGCAGAATAGTTCAGATTCTTAAGAAAAACAGGGCATTGGATCCAAAAGCATCTTAATCATGGAATTGGGTGCCAAACATGTTTGAATGATATGTGCATCAGTCTTAGCAACACTGATATTTCCAGATTGAACTTCTCCAGATTAATGCTTTGCATTCTGACTGAGCATGAGTATGGGACAGTGACTCATCACGGTGATGTACTGCAGAGCCAGGTACCCAGAGCAGGGGGAACTGGCAGAATCTTCCAGAGAGCTGTAATTCAAGTTTTAAAGAATATTTATGCTAATGACTGCTGATTTATTTTGAGAGAAAACAGGAAAGAAACAAGTGCTCACATTAAAAAGATACACATGATATATACAAGTAGATATATCTTTAAAATAACACTACTCAAACTCCAATGTGCATGTTAATTTTCTGTAAATTTTGATAAAAATGGTATATTCTTATCCATTAAGTGTGGGATGGGGCCCAATGGTTTATATTTCTAACAATCTCTCAGATAGTGCTTTGTTGCTGGTTCAGAAGCCCCTATTTGTGAGTCTGTTAAAATAATGAATTTTATCCAGAGGAGTGTGTGTGTGTGTGTGTGTGTGTGTGTGTCTGTGTGTCTGTGTGTGTCTGTGTGTGTGTTTGATACAAGGATTCACAATGGACTTTAACAGCTGTGGTTATGGTTTAATACTTTGTTCAAGCTAGAATATCTGTGAGAGCCCTTTTTGCCAGCTTTCTATTGAAAATTCAGACCCCAGAAGGATGTTATCTGTGGCTGAACACTTTCTGGAACAGCAAATGCACCCAACAGTGGTGATCAGTGCTTACCGCACTCTGAAGAAAATCAGCACCCCTGTTGACAACAATAACCATGATAGGATGCTAAACATCATCAATAGCTCCATTACTACCAAAGTAATCAGTCGGTGGTCTTCCTTGGCTTGTAATGGTCCCCTGCATGTTTCCAAGACTGTATAATTAAAGGAAAATGGTCGGAAAGAAATTGACATCAAGAAATATGCAAAAGTGGAAAAGATACCTGGAGGAATCATTGAAGACTCATGTGTCCTGCATGACATCATGATTAACAAGTATGTGACCCATTCACGAATGAGGCGCTATATAAAGAACCCTTGAATTATACTGCTGGGTTCATCTCTGGAATACAAGAAAGGAGAAAGCCAGATGGGCACTGATTTTACACAAGAGGAAGCCTTTGCCTGAGTCCTCCAGATGGAAGAAGAGTACATTCAGCAGCTCTGTGAGGACATCATCCAGTTGAAGCCTTATGCAGTCATCACAGAAAGGGGCATTTCTGATTTGGCTCAGCACTACCTCTTGCAGGCCAATATCACAGCCATCCATAGAGTTCAGAAGACAGACGATAATCATATTGCTAGAGCCTGAGGGCCCATACAGTTAGCCAACCAGAAGAGCTGAGAGAAGATGATGTCGGGACAGGAGCAAGCCTCCTGGAAATCAAGAAAATTGGAGATGAGTACTTTACATTCATCACTGAGTGCAAAGACCCCAAAGCCTGTACCATCCTTCTCAGAGGAGCCAGCAAAGAAATTCTCTCAGAAGTAGAGCGCAACATATAGGACTCCAGGCAATGTGCCACAACGTGCCCCTCAACCCCCTGCTGGTGCCAGGTGTAGCCTTTGAGATGGCTGTGGCCCATGCCTTGACAGAAAACTCCAAGGCCATGACTGGTGTGGAGCAGTGACCCTACAGGGCAGTAGCTCAGGCTCTGGAGGCCACCCCTCCTCACTCATCCAGAACTGTGGGGCCAGCACCATATGCCTGTTGACCTATCTTCAGGCCAAACACACACAGGAAGGCTATGAGACCTGTGGTATAAACGGGGAGACAGGGGCTTTGGTGGACATCAAGGAACTAGGTATATGGGAGCATTTGGCTATGAAGCTGCAAAGATACAAGACAGCAGTGGAGATGGCAGTTTTGCTGCTGAGGACTAATGACATCACCTTGGGCCACAAAACGAAGGTGAGGATCAGAGTCAGCAAGGCGAGGCTCCTGATGCTGGCCAGGAGTGAATGGTGGGCAAGACGACCTCAGCACACAGTCCAGCAGTCTCCCTTTTTCCTTGGCCAGTGTGCCAGGAACACTGTGGACATCTTTGTTTGGAAGAGACCAGCTTGAGGGGCAGCCCCCAGTACCTCTCTTTCCCAGCTCAGTTTGCAAAAGTCACTGACATATAATTCTTCTCTGTTGCAAGCTTTCCGTTCAGTTTGCTTCCTGTGATTAAATCTAAGTCATTTGAGATAAAAAAAAAAAAGATGAAAATAAAATGAAACTTGGATTACACATTTTATACCTCCATCACAGTGCAGTAAGTCTGAAAGAATTCTAATCAATGTTCTAGGTGACACAGGAAAAATAGTAAGTTATAAGTAAAATTAATTCTTTTTAGGCAGTTCTTGATAAATCTGTTTCACGTATTTAATTCTTGTTATTGTTTACAAAGTCAAGTTCATAAAACTTATAACAGTTATTGAGGTTGGTGGTGCATGTCTGTAATGGCAGGATTTGGGAGGCTGAGACAGGAGGATTACCATGAGTTCCAGGCCAGGCTGGACTATATAGTGACTTCAAGTCCACTATGAACTTACTAAAGTACATAGTAGATCCATGTTAAAAGAAATTAGGACATTTACATTGAATAGACTCTTTATCTATAAGTTTTCTCCAAAACAATGAAAATTCTAAAGTTTTATAAACATTTATGTATGTCCATTGAAAACTATACTCCTATTGTTTAATACTTATTTCATGAAATCAATCAGTCATTTAATTGTAACATTTAGGGAGTTTTGGCTAAGGGCCAATAAAACCAAATTTTGCTATCCTTGAAAATTAAAATGGTTGGGCTGGCCAAATAGCTCAGTGGATTAAAGCATTGCAAGCAGGCACAGGGCCCAGGGGTTCTATCCCCAGGCCTGCTGTGCTGGCTCTGCCCCTGGGGTGTGCTGAGATGTCATTGATACTGGGTGTGGTGGTATACACCTGCAATCCCAGCACTTGGTAGGCTGTAAACAGGCAGATCACCACAAGTCCAATCTAGTACTGAGACCCTGAACACCCTGTAGATCATTCCTCAAAATACAAAAAAAGAAAAGAAAATTAAAATGATAACAAAAATATATAACTAAAAATTGTGCTAACTATAACAACATAAGAGAAGCAGTTTCGTGACTGAAAGCATAGTTATCTTGTTATTTAGAAAATAAGTAAAATAAAGTTTGTCTTAGTTAACACAAAGTCATCAACTAACAAAATATATGTACAACTTTCTGTGCTAATTTGGTATTCAGCAAATTAGCTGAATGCGAAATGATCAAATTTACCATAAACATTTTTTTTGTGGGACAGTGGATTGAACTCAGGCCTGGTGCTTGCCAGGCAAGCGCTTATTCTACTGAGCTATTTCCCCAGTCCCAACATTTAATTCAGCTATTGTACTGTATTATGCCTATGTGATTTGCTTGATTCATCAATAGGTTATTTTAAGTATGTTTTCCTTAGGTTCAAAAATTTTTCAATTTATAATACTAAGCAAGTGTAGAGACTACATTTCTAAATGTCCTTGACATGATTACCAAGGAAAAAAGATCTTTACTCGGTAATTGTATGCACCAATAATACTATAGTTTTTCTTTCAGATATATGCCTAAATTGATTGGTATGTTTTTACCATGTAGTTCATATCAAATGATATCTATGTATAAATCCAACCCCTACTCTCTCAGCCTTCATAATCCCTGCTCATAAATTTAGAGAACTTAGATACTCAACCACATTAGTCACTAAAGAAAGTCTAATCAAAGGCAAGCAAGATAACTCCATAGACTAAGCACCTGCTTAGACAAGCATAGGGACCTGTGTTTGATCCCCAGCACCACATGTTGCACCAGCCCCATCCCGGAGAACTCTGAGCCAACCACCAAGATGAAGCATGGTGGTACATACCTATAATCCCAGTGCTGGGAAGGCTGACAACAGGAGGACCACTATGAGCCACATAGTGAGACCCTGTGCCAAATATATAAAAAGAAAGTCTAATCAAAACCACAATAAGATACTACCTTTTCCCTATCAGGATGTCGAGAAGCAAAGAAGTGCAGAATAGCACATTTTGAGAAAGATATAAAGAAAATAGAACCCTCAAACAGTGCAATAAGAATGTGAAATGACAGGTTACATTAAGTAACAGTCTAGTAATTTAACTCCACTCCAAAGTATACCCAAAACAATTGAAAATATGTGTTCAAATAATTAATTGTACGCAGATATTTACAGCAGCATTATTTGTAACAACTAAAAAGTAGGAATAAGACTGGGCATGGTGGTGCATGCCTGTAAGCCCAGCCCTTCGGAGGCTGAAAACAAGATCACTCCAAATCCAATATATATAGTGAGACTCTGTAGACCCTGTACCAAATAAATTATGAATGAACAAAGAAAATGTGATATTATTACTCAGCCATAAAAAGGTATTATCCAGGGTCTTAGTTACTCTTCTCTCGTTGCTGGGACAAACACCCAACATTCAAAATGAGGGAAGGAAAGGTTTATTTAGCTCACAGTTACTGGAGGTTTCAGTCCATATTCAGCTGGCTCCAAAGCAGACTGGCACATGAGAGAGGGCAACCTTCCATGGTGGTGGACAGAGAGCAAGAGCATTGGGAGAGAGCTAGCAGCAGCTCAAGCAGCTAACTTCTCTTCCTACCTTACATTGAAATGCAAATCACCTGCCCCAGGGGAGAGGCAGCACCCATTTCCACAATAATCAATTACAAATTCCAGAAACTGCCCCATGACTGCATGAGGCTTTCGGGGACACCTATGCCCAAACCACAACATCCAGGCATAAAAGAATGAAATACTGCACATATACAATGTGAATGAAACTTGGAAATAATATGCTATCTGAAGGAAGCCAGCATAAAAGGTCATTTACTCTACAATTCAATTTATTTGAAATATACAGAACAATAAATCATTAGAGTTGAAGAATGTACTAATGATCATGAGGAGCTGGTGGGAGGAGGAAGAGGTGATGATTAATGAGCCTGAGGTTTTATCTTAGATTCATGTGACTATATTCCAACTGGATAGAGCTGATATTTGTGGCTGCACAAGACTGTATATTTACTTAATGCCACTTAACTACATAATTTGAAATGGATAATGGCTGCTAGGTACAGTGGCACATGCCTGTAATCCCAGAATTCAGGAGGCTGAGATAAAAGGATCTCTGCAAGTTCAAGCCCAACCTAGACTACATAGTGAGTTCAAAGCTAGTCTAAACTGCATAGCAAGATCTTATCTCAAAAACAAAAACAAAACAAAACTATAGTATAATTTTGTTTTATAAATATTTTTTCACTCAAAAATATTTCTACATATAATGAATTTATTTATTTATTGGTGAAGGGTCTACAGGATGTTCAGGGTCTAACGACTAGATCAGACTCATAGTGATCTGCCTGTTTACAGCCTCCCTAGAGCTGGAATTACAGGCACATGCCACCATGCTCAGTCTCATGTAATGAATTTAAATATTGTACAAAGCCCAAAACGTACAATTTACCACAAGTAATACTGGAGAAATGTGACTAAGAGAGGTGGGATGTATCGATATTCATATCTTGCTTGTGATATGATAGAATCATTTCACAAGATAATAACATTAGCCCCTTATCCAAACTTAGCAGTTCTTCAGTGTCAGTGCTTGAGAAAACCACATTTTGGGATCTTCTTACAAGAAACCACTGAAAAGTTCATAAAACCACAGGTGAGAAGAAAGGAAAAAAGCTAAGTACTTGAAAAAGTGGAAACAAGTATTTATAAATGGGAAGGGATGAAATGTTGAAAGGAGGGGAAGGAAAGGAAAAAAAGAAAACTAAAGACATGACATATAGGTAAAGACTCCCTGTGATGACTATGATCATTATGTATAGCAAATATGCACTATTTTTTTAAAAGTAAAGCATATTTACAAAGAAACTTCTCTAAAAATTTTGCTGAATGATTTACTGCATCCAACAGAAAAATTAAATGGAACAACAAGATAGCTGTATGAAGCATTTAAAGGTTAAAACTAGTTAGAAACATAAAATCTAAAATTATTGCATATAGGGTAATAAACTTAAACCCCAAATAGATTTATAAACTAGACCTAAAATTTTCAGTTTATGTAGTTTAATTCGTGTGTGTGTGTGTGTGTGTGTGTGTGTGTGTGTGTGTGTGTGTATTTGGTATAGGGTCTCACTACACAGCTTGGACTAGTACTTGATACTCCTGTTTTACAGCCTCCCAAACCCTGGGATTACAGACGTTTGCCACCATGCCAGGGACTCAATGGGTGGCTCAGTGTGCCCAGGAGTGGGGCCAGCATGGCATGTGGTATGGGGAATTGAATCCTAGTAATGCTTACCTAGCGGGCATTTAGTCCGCTAAGCTATCTTGCTGGCCCAGTTTATGTAGTTTTATCAAGTTCCTTCTTTTTGGTACTAGGAATCAAACTCAGGACCTTCCGCTTTTCAGGTAAACACTGTGCCACTGAGCTATCTCCCCAGCCCCAGTTTATGTAGTTTTAAACTGTCCAAATGTGTGTGAAATATTCAATGTAAATGCATACTGTTTCATTTTTGTTATGTGATATTATAAAGATAGATATTGTTAAGCCAAGTGTACATTAAATAAAAGTTTCTGTCACTGTGGTCAGTACAAGTACAGAAAAGAAATTCTAAATGTTCATTTTAAGCCAGGCAGCATGGTGCACACCTGTAATTCCAGCACTTGGGTGGCTGAGGAAGAAGGATCATTGTGAATTCAAACCCAGCCTGGGGTACAAAGTGAGTTCAAGGCCAGCCTGAGCTGCATATAGAGACCCTGTCTCAGAAACAAAAAAAAAATTTAAATAAAAATTTAAAAAATGTTCTAACAAGTTCATAATATGCAAGGAGGAAATTTTCAAAGCAGTGATTGGACAGAAATGGATATTTGAAAAATTGATTGGAAAATTCAGTAATTACTGTATCATATGGTCCTTTGCATAAATCAATTTGTCACTGAGTTGTGTATAAAAAATAGATTATAGATTATTTATATTCAAAGTTTCTGGAAGGAAAAACAAGTGAAAATCCAAGAAAAAGCAGTAAAATAAAAACATTAATCTAGTGTTAAAATTTGTATGAAAGATATTGACAGAGAAAGAGGTGAATTACACTCATAAATTGGTTAAATTCCCACTTTAAAAGATCCAAATTGAGTTTAAAATCAATTTCTGATTTGAAACATTCATATTTGTATGAAACAAAGGTTAAGTGGGATTAAAGGTGATAGGAAGCCTTTAGGTTATAGAAATGGAGAGTAAGGATGTCACAAAAAAAGTCATATTTAAGGGACTGTGTGGCACTCATATGCAAGATTTTTGTTCAATGTCTTGATGTGGAAATCTTTTTATTTAGTACATGTTTGCCATATATAATGATTATATTCACCATAGTGGGTCGGTACATGTATACAAAACATTTCATAAATCAATCTATGTAACATACCACATAAACGGAAGCAAAAACTAAAACCAGATGATCAACTGAAGTGACGCAGAAAAAGCCTTTGACAAAATCCAACATCCATTCATGATAAAAATCCTGAAGAAAATAGGTTTAAAAAGGACTTTAATTCAATCTGATAAAAGTAATTTATTATAAACCTAGTGCCAATATTACATTAAAAAGGGAAAGATTAAGAGCTTTCCCTCTAAAATCAGGAAGAAGATAAGGATATCCACAATGATCACTTCTGTTCAAATAGTACTCAGTATTAGCCAGAGAAATCAGGCAAAAGAAAGAAATAAAAAGAATACTTATAGGATGGGCAGATGCTGCATGGAGGTCTCTTTGTGTTACTATTTATAATTATATATGAATTCATAATTATCTCAATGAAATCTCATTTTTTACGTATTTGATGCAAGGTCTCACTATGCAGCTCAGAATCATAGCAATCCTACTATTGTCAACCTCCTCAGTGCTGGAAATACAGGCATGTACCGCCAAACCTGGTCTTGGTGGCTGGCTCAGCGCACCCAGGGGTAGGGCCAACATGGCATGTGTTGCCGGGGATCAAACCCAGTCTCCATGCTTGCCTAAGCAGGCTCTTAGTCTGCTGAGCTATCTCACCAGCCCTAATAAAATCTCATTTTTAATAAAAGATTGTATTTAAGTTAAAAATTTCAAAGATCTTTTATGGTAGCTGATCCAAGAGAGGATTGGAAGGTGAGTAGAGAAGAGGGGAAGTTACTAAATTCTCCACCACCTTTAGGTTCTCATGGCAAATCGCTGAACCATCATCTCATTATGGAAACAGTGTATACAATACATGCTGCCAAAGTTAATCTATCGAAGAGGAAAGAGAGTCACTGGCTGAGGGCTGCTTGGATGGAACAGGGAGGGCCCCAAGGCTTTGTGGAAATCCATCAGTGTGAGATGTAAATATTGAGAGCTAAAGGTCCTCTAGACACTCTGAAATATGGGAGCTTACGGTTATGGGTATGAAACCAACATCCTGGGCTACAGAAACTTCTGAGAACCCCCTTGTAGCTAATGCCCATGTCCCAAATGCCCAACGCTATCTGGTAAAGTTTGACTAAGCAGACAGAAAATAATTTAACCTATGAATTCAATCATTCTCAATTAATTTGTTTTCCTCATAAAGTATTCCACTAAGGACTCTTTGAAGTTACTTTTACAAACATGCATAAATACACGGAAAGATACTGGACTTTTACTAGTATGGAGCTTTTCTCAAAAACAATTCTTTGTTCATTAATTCTGTTCATCTATCCCTTATTTCTCTGAAGAATCTACTTTTAACCAAGTTAGCCTTAGTTAATATATAAGTCATATAGCAAACTACAAGAAACTAGTAATAGATTTTCCCCATTTCACCACAGAATTTTATCAAATACAAGTAAAAAGTCATCAGAAACCAGGCTTGGGACTGATTTTTTTTCTTGCCATTTGAATAGTTAGCACTCTGTTAAGAATAAAAGGTTTGCTGGGAATTGGGAAAATGACAGATCATTGAATACCAGCAACTCAGCTTCTCCAGGACAAGTTGTCTAAAGTCCAAAAAGAAACAGCAGGGAGAGGAACCAATGTGAGTCGAGGGTACATGGGAACTGACAGAAAAGAAAAGAAGATTAAATAATGCAAGAGGAATAGATCAGTGCCACAGATTGGAGGCCATGTGGTGCTACAGACAGTGGCTATAGAGCCACTCCTCTAAAGACAAAGTGCTGCTCATGGAGAAACAGAGGTATGCACCAGGACCTGGAAAATATTTTGCAGTTCATGAAAGTGGTAAGAACACAAGCCCTGATGGTACTCTTATGGATTCCACTGCAATAGATTAGCCTCTTACTGCTGCAGGTAAATTGATTCTATTGGAATAATCCTGATTCAGTGAACTATTGAGTGTCAGGGGTCTTGTCTGCCAAAACCATCATCATCATACTCAGGGATAGAGACAGGAAGAGTTACTAACCCAAGAACTGAGACTAGATCAGATTCTGCAAGAATGACTTCAACCTGGCAGAATGAGGACCTGCATCCAAGTTAACTTCAGTATTGCAGTGAAGGGATCATAGGAATTACTGGACTGTAGCACTCAGGCTCTCCACCAAAGAAGCTACTTGGGAATTATGAATGTCAGATATCATTGGAATATTTAATGTGTGTCTTCTTTGGATATCTGATTAGTTTAAGCTTTCATACATTTCTTGGCTTATTGAGTACTATGAGGTTATGTTGTGTTCTTCTATGATTTCTTGTGTTTATTAGATTGTTATTTTTGTACACTTGTTTATCCATTGTGTCTGGTTTAAAAGGTGTCTAAATCCATCCCTTGCTTCAGTTCTTTAGTTTCCTCTTTTCAAACCCCTAAGACAGTATTATTAATAAATTACTTTTTATTACTTTTAATAGGATATAACAATGTATAACAACGTGACAGTTTCAAAACATTATTAGTACATTTCAATATTTGGTACAATGCACATTGTTGTCCTCCTATTAGTTATACAGAGCGCAGGGTGTAGGTGTTATAATTTTTCAAATCATTATTGGTACAACCAAATTTCTTCTCATTGAACTAAGAGAAAGTAGTTGTGTGCATAATCCAATGTTTGATAATTGCAGTGGGTTATTGGTAAAACTGGCAATGTTAGAAGCTCTTGATTTAAGCCTTTTACAGCACAGCATTCTAATCTAGCTTTCCATTTTATGCCTTGTGGTTAAACTTTTCTGCTGGGTGGTTAAGGGCAAGTTTAAGCATGACCTATAGACCAAAACATGTAACTTTTGTATCTCTCAAGGTCAATCAAATCTCCTCAGGATTTACTTGGGAACTATGTACAGTGCATTGTAGAACTGTTGTCAGTGTCAGCCATCTGGATGAGTCATGGCCATTGCTTGACCAGTTTGCTCTCTGTGAAAGCCTGAGAGCATGTTTTCTCTCTAGGTGACTCTCCATAGGCACACTATACTTCATCTATCACATTGCTCTAGTCCCATAATCTCCTTGAACAGAAAATTTGGGAAGCCCCTGAATTATAAGATGTTACAGCACAGGTTCTCTTATGTCCTGAGTCCTCACTGACTTTGAAAGGCTAGGGCCAAAATATTGGCTATCCTTGTAGCTCTTCTTTTTCTCTAATTTTTGGTCTCTAAATTTATGTTCTTAACTCACCAGAAGGCAAGCTTAGTGATACTATTACTCTATAAAATAAGTACTTGAGCATCACATCACTGTCTTTCAGAGTATCAAACATTTTAGATTTAATGAGGGATTAATATTTTCTATCAATCATTGATATTCTAACAAATCTCTATAGAATGTGATAAAAGCAGTTACACATTTTTACATATTTAGAAATCAAAGTATATACAAAATTGTAGCCAGTCACTCCTATGGCATTTTCCTAGTCTCTTATTCTCACTTACTACCCGGTTTTTT
>PVKN010010391.1:0-22694 GCA_004027915.1 Capromys pilorides
AGAGAGAGAGACAGAGAGAGAGACAGAGAGAGAGACAGAGAGAGACAGACAGAGAGACAGAGAGATTAATTTTGATCCAAATACATCTTACTCTAGCTTTGTCTTAAACACCTAGCATAAACGTATAACCAAAATTAGATGAGAGAAACAGACAGAGACAGACAGACAGACAGATAGAGAGACAGAGGCAGAGATAGGAGAAGCAGAAGAAATAGTAATATTAAATTAAAAACTAGACTAGATGTTAAAAGGAGCTCCAAATACCACACTAGCCCCTGCTAGCAGTCTCTAGCTGCACTTATAACATATAGTCATAACAACTTCTGACTATCCATCTAAAAGCAAAATCAGACTTTTTTTTTAGGCATTTTTCTTCTTAATCCTTACACCGTTCTCCAATGGAGCAACTAATGTTTTGCAAAGCGTCCATGTTGAGTGCACATAAGCTACGGTGGCGGAGCCTTCCTCGTTAGGGAGATGGTTCAGTAAAGCCTCACAACTTCATATAATAGCTACAAGGTGCAGGAACAAGCTTGCTCGATGAGCAGTACCTGAAACATTTCATCAAAAGCACTGAGAAGTATTCTTCTCTAGCCATAATTAATATTCAGAAAAAGCAATACAGAAGCTAAGAGGGCAGATTTTGGCCCTGACCTTCCAAGGTCAACAAGGACCTGAGACATGAGGGGACCTTTCTAAAGGATCCTACAACTGCAGTAACTCAGCCAGCTCCCAAACAAGAAGATTATTAGACTTTAAAGGACAAGACCCTGAGGACATTGCTGGACCCAAGAGGACATTGTTGGATCCTGATCTACCTCAGGCCTCTAAAATTCCCATGACAAAATGATAGCCATTGACTCAGATGTTTTCAGGTCTGGGATGAACAGACTTGTCTGACATCTACTATGGAGAAATTCAGCCAACCCTGTTGCAGGCACAACAACAATATCTAACATAAATGGAGGAATGTCTCCCAAAATATGGGATGGATTCCTACCCAAGTCTGTCAAAATATTGACTTGTTTGCTTCCGACTAGAGGATGAGAGATGGGACAATATGCTCAGCCCCAAGCAGTACCTGTGCCTTTGTGGCACAAGCCCACAGCCTTCGTTGCCTCTAGACTGTATAAGAAGATGTACATTAGGGAACCCACGGGTCCAAGGGCACTGAATTAAAGCTACTATAGAGAGGTTGGTTAGATAGACAGCATATAGGTTGTCCGACAGAGCTTGAGAGAGTCATATAAAAGGGGAAACACATTACAGCTGTGGGCAGGAGCACATCGATGAGAGGACAATCCACAAGTGGTACCACCTGGCTCAGTGAAGTGCACACGGACATCATTTGCCTCAGTGACCAGGACCTCTGACCCCATCCTTTCTGTTCTTTCCACACGCTCTTGCTACATGACTTGCTTCTCCACTGGATCGACATTACCTGAGCAGCTATAGTTATGGTCTCATTGGTTTACCATAGCTTTGTTCTGTGTTGTACTCGTCTTGTGATTTTATACCCACCTCATGATTTTGCTCCACAAAATTCTGTCCAAAATAAAAGTTCCATCCAGAAAATGGACCCATTGGCAGCACAGTTAGGACCCCACCTGCCTCTGAGGAGCTTTATCTCTGTGCTTCGATAAATACCTCTTACTCTTAGCCTCTACTGTACCTTAGAATTCATTCTTCCAGTTTTGGAGGACATGAACTCGAAGTATCTGACATTTAACAGGTTGGGAGTTATAACATTTCCCAAATATCATTTGGAGATCTGACAGCATTCCTATACCATTTGAAGACCCCAGGAATATCACTAGAAAGAGGTAAGAGTTTTTTTTTAATGGATTCTGAATTCTGACTCATTGAGGTAAACAAAATCATCCATCTTGTTTGTAAATTGCTTATGTCTTGAATATTTATGCTTTTTTATGGACTGTCTTATTAAAAAGACCTTAAAATTTAAGTTGAGAATACGGAAAGATAATGGTATTTCTTTGATGGGACATCTTACACTTTTAGATAAGGTCTTGTATTCTTATTTTGTATATGTTACATTTGGACTTACCAGTTGCTAAATTTACTGGTGTTTCTTGCTTTAACTGTTTCTTAAAAAAAAAAAAAATTAACTATTTATTTATTTATTTATTTGGTATAAGGTCTCACTATGCATCTTGGACTTGTAGTGATCCTCCTGTCTCAGCCTCACTAGTGCTGGGATTACAGGTGTATGACATCATACCTGGTTTTGTTGGCCAGCACAACATGCCCAGGGTTCCAGAGCTGGCACAGCATGCAGTACCAGGAATCAAACCTGGGTCCTTGCACTTCTCAGGCAGGTACTTAGACTGCCTAGCTATCTCCCCAGCCCCTTGTTTAAGCATTTTTTTTTTTTTTTTTTTTTTTTTTTGGGACTGGGGTTCAAACTCACGACCTTGCACTTGCCATGGAGCTATCTCCCCAGCCCTTGCTTAAGCTTTTTGACTCTTGTAGTTTGTTACCTTCTCTTAGATAGTAGCACTAGGAAAAAGTAGTGTCAGAGCACTCCCTAGTGGACTCCAATATGAAATGCTGTAAAATAAGTCTTATGAAATCTAGTTTACATTTAGCAAATATACATGCCTGTTAATATATCATAAGACTATTTGCCGGAAGGTAAAAAATAATTGGTGAGCAACCACTCTTAAAACTTGGAGCACAGGTTTCACCGGGATACCCTGGCCTGAGTGCCCCTCTAGAGGGAACGTTGAGCCTATTTTATCTCAGTTTCCTTTCTGGTCTGATTCCCCGCTGCTGAGGAGGCAAACTTAGCTGGAAATCTTTGTTAGTTGTATGCATTCTGCTCTTAGTGATCTTACTATTTGGCCCATGCATTCATAACTGCTTCTTTGGTTTTGTGTCCTTCAGACCAATGCTATATGCTTATTGAAAATAAGAAGACCTGGCATCTATCAGGGGTCCTTAGGTGGGATATCTCTGTGGGATATCTCTGACTATCAATCACAGCTACAACCCCCCTCATCCAGAAGTAGCCAGAATGGTCTGCATCCCTTATTTCCTCACAGTGCTTCCAGAGCTACCTCTTCAGAGAAGAGAATACTATAGAGACTCATTAGGTAAAACAATTGTAGGTGTTTGGGCAGAGGATGAGCTCACATTGGGACTGTGGCTGGAGGCGCTTCTGCAGAACAAAAGTAATGATGGAAGAATTTATGTGCTTCCTAAGGGATAAACAGAGGCTTAAGATTGGTACCACCCTTTTACAATTTCCTGTATAAATCATTATCTCATTACACTAAGACTAGGACTAAGACTACAGATTACTGGCCAAGGTTAAGGACGTCATCCATAAGCCCTTGCTATTAATGTATCAATTCTGCCTAAGCAATTATACTTACAACTTTATTAGTGTAAAGGGTTAACTGAATTTTGTACTATAACTGTGGGAAATTATTAGGAGGAACCGTGTGTCCACACTAAAATGACTTCCCATTATCTACTCTGAAAATCATTGTGGCTCTTGTTACTATTTTTCTACTGGGAAAAGCTGGCAGGGACCTCTAGCTCTTTGAGCATCACTTCCTGGCTCAAGAGCAGAACCTTCAACCTACTCGTGTTGTACACAGCAGACGTGTTTCCACTATAACCATATCTTGTAAAAAACAGCTTGCTTAACAGGCCCCATCTGGGGCAAGTTCCACTTATCACTAAAAACTGTGAAAACTCCTAGTTATAAACAGCTTGCAGCTGTGTCAACAAGGTTTGCTATAAAAGACGGAGCTTAACTCTGTTTTGGGGCTGGTTGATGCCTCCCTGCATGAAGTGTGGCTGGCCAGTGGCTGGACTGGCTAATAAAGGCTCACCAAATTCCAATCTGTTCTGCTCTCGGTCTCAAATTAACTTGAACCCAGTATAATTAGGTGATCACAATTTTGACCCCAGTTATATCAACCTCATGATTTTGCTCTATAAACCTTCTTTTGAGAGGTGGACTCATTGGCACTCCATTCTTGACCTCCTCCTACCTCCCAGGAGCTGTTCCTGTTCTCCACTCCTTTTTCCCAATAAATTATCCTACTCTTCACGTCGGTTGTTCCTTAGAATTCGTTCTTTTACTTTGGAGAACATGAACTTGGTATATTACACACGTAGCATGTTATGGATTGCATTTATTTCACCTGTTTCATTTGGAGGTCCTACACCATTCTTGGAAGTCTTAGTGAGATAACTGGAAGGAGGTAAGTGTTTACATTGTTTTTTTGTTTTTTTTTTCATTTTTTTGATTCTGGATTATGACTTATTTAGGCAATCAGAAACTGTTATCCAAGTTTATGAATTGCTCATGGCTTGAAATTTATGTCTCACCTTGTTTGTATTTGCTTTTTTAAAAAAACTGAATTTAGGGTGGAGTCTACAGGGACTATAAGGTCTCACTACATAGATTGGACTTCTAGTGATTCTCTGTTTTCAGTCTCCCAAGTGCTGGGATCACAGACACACGCCACCACACCCAGTCTCAACTGCCATCTCAGCACGCTCCAGGGGCAAGGCCAGAATAGCAGGCCAGGGACCAAACCCTTGGCCCCTGTGTGTGCCTAAGCAGGCACTTTAATCCACTGAGCTATCTGACTGGCCCTTACCTTGCCTTGCTTTTTATTGTTCTTGATTTTTGGCGGGACCAGGGTCTTATTTTTGGTAAAATGGTGACAAATTGAAATCGGAAACATGAGAAGATTATGATGTTTCTTTGATGGGACATTTTACTTTTTCAGGTGAGGTCTTGTATTCCTGTTTCCTTTGGACTTACTCATTGCAAATTTATTGGTGATTCTTGCTTGACCTGTTCAACTTATTAGACAACGGCACTAGAGAAAAGTAACGGTAGAGCATTGCTTAGTGGACTTTCATAAGAAATGCTTCAAAATGACTTTTATGAAATTAAGTTATTATTTATAAAATATACGTGCCTACTAATAAATTAGGGGACTCCATCTGCTTAACAGAAAATAAGTTGGCAGCTGTTCTGAAGACTTGGAGGACAGGTTTCAGTGGGACTGACTGTTAACCCCTCTACCGTCTAGAGGTACTGTCGAGCCAGCTCTGCCTGTTTTATTTCTGGCCCACTGCTGAGGAAGCTATGCTACCTCTCCACCCTCTCCTGTCCAGGCTGAGCGAATGACTCATCAGCAGGTTGTCTCAATCATGCACCAAAGCACAAGAAGAAAAGACTTCCTTTTTCTGATCTCACTTCTGATCTTTCTATGTCACTTTGTATTTACCTTTACTGGAGGCTAGGTTTATGTTTATGCTAAAGATTAGAGAGGAAGGAACCCTGAAAGATCTCAACCTTTTCCTCCAATTCACCAACTAAGAACCTTCAAGTTGAGACCATATGAAATAAGTGTTTGCTAACACCGAAGACAAGAAAGTCATCTCAGAGAAGGACCTGTGGTGGGCCTGTCTTTGGCTGTTCCCCTGACCTGGCCTGGCTTTTGCAGTCTTACTGGGCGCTTTACCTGGCATTATGGGGAAGTAGGACAATCAGTTGGCTTACAGGAATCCAATTGCAATGGCCAGGTCAAGGGGTCCAATCCAGTCTTCAGGGCCAACAATCCAGGATTATCTGAATTGATCCAGCCTACCTGGGAAGAAGTGAAAAACCAACTAGAAAAGAAAAAGAAAGGCTCTAAGGTTTTAGCTGAATTTGAAGAAAAAAATGAATGAGAATTGGAAGAAAGAACTAGAAAAGCACATGGAGAAATTATTAAATGGAAATGAGAACTCATAAAAAAGTCAAAAACCAGAATGTTATGGTTTGTGTCTACTTGTCCCCCCACCCCAAAACTCATGTAATCATGGGGCAGTTTCTGGAGTTTGTGATTATTGTGGGTGTGCATGCTGCACCTGCCCTGGGGCAGGAAACTTGCATTACGATGTAAGGGGGAGAGGCTAGCTAGCTGCCTGAGTTGCTGCCACTCCCTTTGCTCTCTTGCTCTTTGCTGCCACCATGAAAGGTTGCTCTCTGCCATGTACCACTCTGCATTGGAGCCAGCTGAGTATGAACTGAAACCTCCAGTAACTGTGAGCTAAATAAACTTTTCCTTGCTTCATTTTGGGTGTTGGGTATTTGTCCTAGCAATGAGAGAAGAGTAAGTCAGACACAGAGAAAGAAGAGAGAAAAGAAGAAATCTGGTAGGTATTCATTTTCTTTGTCAAGCTTTTGATTCTTCCAGAAGTTCTGCAGACTCTGAGGATGAAGAAAAGAAGCAAACAAAAAGGAGAAAGTAAAAGAACTGTTCACATAAATCTTCTGAAAGTTCCCTGTTAGAAACTGAGTTAGACAGAAAGGACAGTTTTAAAAAGAAAAGGAAGTCAAAGGATGCAACTGAGAAAGAAAAGGACATTAAAGGACTTATCAAGAAAAAAAAAGAAAGAAAAGAAAAGAAAAGAGAAAGATGTATCCTGGGGATAAACATTTATGTCCTTGGCAGAATAAGATTATACTGAGGTGGTACCAGCAAAAGAGAAAAGCAGTAAAGAACAAGAAAAAAAGCAACAGAAAAAAAAAAAAAGAAAGAAAGAAAGAAAGAAAGCATAAGAAACACAATAAGAAGAAAAATGTTACTAGTTGAAGTACTGAGTCACCACAACATTAACAGAAACCAGAATTCTCCTATGAAGAAAGTGCAATGTCTATGGATATTTCAACTGTGAAAATTATCATATATTTACTGAAATGCATGAATTTTCTTGTTTTTAGAATTGTTCCTGGACTATTCAACAGCCACTCCAATGCTGCTATGTGAAAAGGCCATAACTGTTGTTTGCTGCTTGAACATCGACCTTTTCTCCTCCAGTGTTTGATAACCTAGGAGATAACACACTGCAATTATACTTGTTAAAATATTTGGAAAGAAAAATAATATTTTTTACCAGAAGAATCTAGTGATAAATCAACAGAAAATTAATCTGGATACATTTTTAAGATGTAATCAGAAATGGCCAAATGACTCTAGTGAAATTTTTTATTTATTTATTTATTTTGTGGCTGGCTCAGCCTGCCCTGGTGGTGGGGCTGGCGCAGCATGTGGCGCCGGGGATCGAACCGCAGTCCCTGCAGTTGCTTGAGATTTCCTAAGCAGGCGCTTTGGACCACTGAACCATCTCACCGGCCCCAACTCTAGTGAAATTTTTTAAAGGAGGGATTACATTAATATTTTGAAATACTTACTCTAGAGAAGTGTACTTTAATTTTCCCCCGCTTATATACTTTTTGTTTACCTCAGAAAGGGCTTTTAGGGTGGAGGCATAGAATAGGGTTGAATTAGCTAGCGAATAGTGTGCCTTTGATCCTCACACCTCCTACTTTTGTGGACACAGTAGCCATCCTTCCTGGGGAAGTCACAGCTGGGTAGGAGCTGTCTTGCCCCTTACTGAGTGTAATGACATCTGTGGAATTTGTCACATGCTACTTTGAGTGAACTAGACAAACAGCCCTTTGCAGCATGAGAAAGCCCCAAAGCTCTGAGTTTATACCTCCACATCAGTAACAAGTGAATATTTTTTACATTTGGAATGTATCATGTCATTTGAATTAATTTTTGACTACACTTTGGCTTTGGAAAGGAATTGTTTCATATAGACACTGGTACTTTTCGAATCTAATAGCTAAAGATTTTAAAATGTGTGTTTTGTACTGTTAAGTTTTTTGGTTTTTTTAAATTTTATTTATTTGTTTGCTTGTTGTGTTTGTTTGTTTCTTTATTTATTCATTTTGTGGCTGGCTCATCCTGCCCTGGTGGTGGCGCTGGCGCAGCATGTGGTGCCGGGAATCGAACTGCAGTCCCTGCAGTTGCCTGAGCTTTCCTAAGCAGGCGCTTTAGACCACTGAACCATCTCTCCGGCCCCTGTACTGTTAAGTTTTAACAGGAAAATTTTATGTGACCAATGATAGTTTATTTCTTTGTATGAATTAATTATTATTAATTAATTACAATGTCTAGCTTTTGTTAATTCTTTATTCTTACTGTCTAAAGTTCATTACTATATTTAATGGCGTTTGTCAAGATGTTTAGCATGCAAAAAAGCAGGTCTTGAGCTTTTGTTTTTAAAATTGAAGTTTTTTGTTTTTGTTTTTTGTGGTACCGCAGATCCATCTCACAACCCGGTGCTTGCCAGGCAGGCACTTATGCCACTGAGATATCTCCCTGGCCCTTTGTTTTCATACTGAAGGTAAGGGTTATAACCAAGTTGAATGGCAGGCCTGCTATGCTGAATCTTATAACATAAAACTATTGCCAGAATCTTAGTGTTTGTCATCTTTGTATATTCATAACAAACTATGACAAGTTAAATTTAAGAATTGTATTACTGCTCTTGTGTCATGTTTTACTGAGATTTTGTGCCTCATATCTCTTAATTATTAAGAATGTTCAAATGAATTGATAAGTCATTTTCACTTTACATTTTTATATAATCAAGTAATATGAAATATAACTTGATAGACAATTTTGGTTTTTTTATACACAATTTTGCCTGTTACAGAGGGTATACAAATTATAGTGGTATATGTACGGAACATTTTGGCATGACAAGCTGAATAACCACATGCCGTGCCAGCCCCACTCAATGAGCTGGCCACCGAGACCAGATGTGGTGATGCACACCTGTAATCCCAATTATGGAGAAGCTGAAAACAGGAGAATCACTATGAGTCCAAGCTCTATAATGAGACCCTGTATCAAATACATTAGAAAAAAAAAAAAAAAAAAAAAGCTGAATAAGTAGCTACTGTACTTAAAAAAGTCATCTTAGATAAATTAGAATGCAGAGGGAGAATCTTACACCTTCTGGCTCGCTCCCTCTCTCCTCTTGGGTCTGGTTCTTATCAGTTATGTGTATAGAGGAGGGAAATACTTTTACTAATAAGTTGGAGTTTCTGGATAACTATCAATTTCATAAGTGTGTCACAAACATAGAAACAGTAATTTCAGAGTGGATTTTGAGTAAAACTTAGCCTTGTCATGCTGCTAAGGAAGGCTGCCTACGCAGTTAGGTAAAGCACAAATGTCTTGGACTTCTTTCCACTGCAGTCCAGGGCAGGATTTTCTTGAGCCACTACTTGCCTCTGTCTCTGAATGTGATCTCCTTTGCAAGGGCTGTGAAGTGCTGTGACCACTTCTAATTTACCCTCTGAATTATTTTCCTCTAACTCTCTTTGAAAGAATTGTAAAAGCAGTTGTTCAAGTCTGTTGATTATTTAATTTTGCCATCAGTCTCTTTCTTTAAACATGACTGTTTAAGCTGGAATCAATTGTACCTTGTGCTATTGTAATCTATGCTGGAGTTATGGGTGTGAGTTTTCAGGGAAGTCAGGGGCACAAATTACTAAGGGTGGCTAGACAGATCTTACCTATCTCCTGCTTATTCTCCAGATGCCAGCCACCACTCTGTAGCAGGTCACCTTGGGGAGACCTCAAGAAAATATAGAAACCAATTTTGGAATCCTTTGTTTTTGTTTTTGCAGCACCAGGGATTGAACTCGGGCCTTGACACTTGCCATGCAAGCACTTATACTACTGAGCTATCGCCCCAGCCCTAGAAACCAATTTTAACTTAAAAGGGACACCTATTTGTTTTTTCTTCTAGTGTTGATGAGAAATCCAATATCAAATTCTCTTACCCCTCTGGAATATATTCCTATGCACTGGAACTTGCTCAACCCTAATATATTGAGAAAGAGCTACGTAATATTTCTCTGCACCCACTAGAGACAAAACAAAATGCAAAAGGAAATATTGATCATGATACTGTTTCACAGCTAGGATTGTACTGTAAACAGGGAAAATGGACAGAATTACTTTATGTTCAGAAGTTTTGGCATTAAGAGATAATCCTTGTGCTCCAAATGTAAGCTACAAGAAAACCAGATATCCCTCGGGCTGGGGAGATAGCTCAATAGAATAAGCACTTGCAGAAGTGCAAGGGCCTGAGTTCAATCCCCAGTTCTGGAAACAAAAGAAAACCAGACATCTCTGGCCCTTACTGCACATTGGGTGAACCCACTATGACTGAGCCTGAGGTTCTTCCTCCCTTGCCTTTGGACCTTCAGGAAGAGGATTTCAAGGCAAGCTTAAAAAAAAGCTTTCACTACTGCTGAGTCTGCGGTTCTTCTCACTTGCTCTTGGTGACCTCAAACAAAT
Source organism: Capromys pilorides (assembly GCA_004027915.1). Taxonomy (NCBI): domain Eukaryota; kingdom Metazoa; phylum Chordata; class Mammalia; order Rodentia; family Capromyidae; genus Capromys; species Capromys pilorides. The sequence goes on from PVKN010010391.1 coordinate 10,200, forward strand.
CATACATGATCTTGGAAAGGTTTCGTTGGTTTCATAGTGGCCTTCTGAAAGTTGTTGTATATTGCTAACCATTGTGTGCCTATGTCCTGCCTGAAATACCATGACTGTTTATGAAAAGAATCTTTGATAAAGTTGGATAGTTTGACTTGGGAAAATAAAAATAAAAATGACACATCATTCTACAGACCTGGATGGCCCTGGATATTCTAACGGCAGCACAGGGCAGAATGTCATCAAAACAGACTGCTGTATGTACATTCTTGACAACACTGCAAGGGCCATTGAGACAGCTCAGTGGACTAAGCACTTGCTTAGGTAAGCACAGGGGACAGGGTTTGATCTCTGGCACTGTGCGCCACTAATGCTGCCCCCAGGCACGCTGAGCTGGAATGGAGTCCAGGCGTGGTGGTACGCGCCTGTAATCCCAGCACTGAGGAGGATCACCAGGAGTCTGAGCCATGTAGTGAGGTCCTGGACAAAAAAACCCAAACAAAAAAACAATCGCAACTTTTACACTACAGGATCTACACTCACACATCATTGCAATGTCAGACTCTAACATGTTCAAGACCTGGCTATAATTCATGTCTTTACTGCTATGTAGCTCTGATCTGAATTCCACATCGGATGTTAAATAACTAGCCACAAGTGGTTAAAAGCTGGACAGAGATGTTAATGATTAGCTAGCATCTTGGCTCTCTAGAACAACCAGATAGAACATTCTCATCTTCCTGGCTACCCTACTCACCGCATTTCTTTCTTGTTTCATGATCCGTTGTGGGATTCTGTCTCATGCCCTTCTGTTCTGATTCAGATTATTGAAAGGTAATGGCTCAATCACACACAGAGAACAATATTCCTCTCCTTCAAATCAGTGCAGAACTTACAGTCCTTGATTAGGCAGAATCAGGCCCTTCCTCAGCCTGAAGCAGTTACATGAAGTTGGGAGGGTCAGGCCTCCTACACCCTTAATAAGGGACAAAAGTCGAGTATAAGTTAAATTTAGGTAGTAAGGAGACCAGGAAATTGAGATTTTAAAATTGTACTTGACTGTAGGTTCAAGACAAGGGCTACTCAAGACTTGTTCCTTCCAGGAAACAAAAACAAAAAAACCCTAGATGTCTTAAAGACAATAGGCCTGTAAACCCAGGCTCTGAATCTGTCCTTTCAAGATAAGCCCATAAATCTGGGCAGTGTACCTTCCTTCCCACCTGTAAATCATGCTTTTCCCACCCCAAGGAAGCAGCTGGTGGGTAGCATCTCAACTTCAAACAGAAGCAGATGGCTGGGCCCAGGTCACCCATGCGGAGACTTGCCCGTAACTGTACCCCACTCCATTTCAACGCATCTCATTTCTCTAAGCACCCACCCTCTACTCTCCAGTGTATCCTAGATCTCTAGCAAGCCCTTCTATGATTACTGACCTGTCCTGAAAACTTTCCACAATGGGCATCAAGGAACCTGTAAACTAATTCTGCAGAGGTGGGATAAGTTCCTTATTTTCGGCCTGAGCTCTAGACCCAAGCAGGTAACAATTTTCATTTGGGAAAAAAAAAAAAAGCAGGTATGTTCAGCCACACTAAATCCCCAGAGATAACGCATTCAAGTACAGCCTGGGCACCGCAGTAACATAACAAGAACCTGACTCAAAATAAAAGACCCTGGGTTCAACCCCTAGTGTGCCCTCCCACCCCACCCCCACGGATGAAGCGGATGAAGCGTTCCAGATAAACTACAACAGATCTTTCAACAAAGCCTTTGTTATCTGAGTGTGGTAGCACATGTCTGATTCCACCTACTTAAGAGGCGAACACAGGTCCCCACAAGTTAGGGTCCAGCCTGAGTAAGCTGGGGAGACCATCTCAACTGTGAGTGCCAAGCACGTAGCTTGGTACTCCCTGGGTTTAATTACTGTGAAACATAAAACAAGATCTTACTATGTAGCCAATGCTGGTCTCAAACTTCCAATCCGACTAACTCAATTTACCAAGCGGCAGGATTACAACTGTACAACCACCATGCCCAGTTTATGACACTCCAAATAGCAAATAGGATGCATCAGATCTAAAAATTACATAGAAGCCAATCTTGGTAGCTGCAACCCCAGCCCTGAGGCAGGACAATGCAAAGTTCACAGCTAGCCTGGAAAATTTGGTGACTGAGACCCTGTCTCAAAAAATAAAAAAGGGCTGGAAACAGCTCAGTGAGGTCCTTGGTTCATGCCCAGAACTTTGGGGGCGGGGGGGAATAGATGTGGTCATACTCCGCTGGAAAGCCAGTGCTTGAGGGGCTGCATAGCAGCCCCAGGCCAGTCTGAATTTCACCGAGTCACAAAAAACACAGTATATAACAAACAAGAGGATTATTGTCTAAAACAGAGGTAACTTTCCGCCTACAGCACACACAGACAGCTGTATATGCATTAAGAATGGATGAAGCGGGCTGGGGATATAGCTCAGCAGCACAAGCACCTGCCTGGCAAGGACAAGGTCCTCAGTTCAATTCCTGATACAAGCAAAGGGGGAGGGCAAGGCAGGTTTTCCAGATGGAGGTACCAAAGCAGGCCAGGGTCTCACATGGCAGCTCGGAGGACCTATGACTCTGCTTCTTCCTCATGACCTCCATAGCATGGCTGGGGCAGTTAGACAAAGCACTGCAGGCCTCTGCACCACAGGTCCCAACACCTGGCTTCCCTTCTCCCCAGCCGTCATCTAAGTACTTGCAGATGGCAGACAACTCAATATTCTAGCTTTTCCTTCACAGAGCCATAAAATGAAAAACTGCTTCAGATAAAAGGCTGTTCAACAAAATATCACACACACACACACACACACACACACACACACAAATGACATGACAAAACAATTCACAAAAGTCCGTATGCAAGGACAGGGACCAGGGTTGGATCCCCAGGCCCGCATGCTGCCCTGGCCCTGTGGTGGCACATGCTTGTAATCCCAGTGCTAGGGAGGCTGAAAACAGGAGGCTCATCATGAGTCCAATCTGCACAGTGAGACCCTGTACCAAATACACAAAATGGAAAAAAAAAGTACATATGCGGGATATTAGCATCCTTATTTTCCTGGGGAGAACAGGGAGAAAGAAGTACAAGAGACTATGCTCATGAGAGAAGGGAGAGGGTACAGAAGGTAAACTGAGGCTTCAGCTTTTGCACTATACCTCAACAGACTGTTATCAGCAGTGTCTTATCTGACGTCCAGCAGCTAAGTGAGCTCAAAGGCTGCGCCAGCTTGCACAGGCACAAAGGCAGCACATGGAAACTTATCCAAATTTCCACGCTACGTAAAAGTATGGTTTAACATATCTGAGGCTTCTAAGAGAACTGGCTTCACTGAATACACGATTTTCTTTCCAACTGAACCAAGGAACCTAAATTTAGCACCTACAAAAACAAGTGTGTGACACCAGCAGGAGGAAGAATGTGGCTGCCATTTCCCTAGGCAAAGGGATGGTCTTAAAGAAAGCTTGCACACAGCGCAAGGATCTAGCATGCAGCCGTCACACTGAGGGCCAGCCAGTTCCTTAAAGTGCTCTGTGCCTTAAAACTCACCTATTCTTTCTCATTTCTACTGCATCTAAGACTCCTTTCTCTCAGAGAAGGGCCACAAAGAAGCACTTACAGCAGAACCTTTCTTTTCTTAAGTGGTGTGGGGATGGAACCCCAAGATTTGCACATACTGGACAAGTGCTCTACACAGAGCTCCATCCCAAAGCCAGGATGTCTTTAAATAATCACTAATAAGGCAATGTGTCAATGACCAGGAACAGCACATCCACCTCAGAGATCTACAATTCAAAACACAAGGTTAAAATCTCTTGGGCTGGCCAAATAGCTCAGTGGATTAAAGTGCCTACAAGCAGGCGCAGGGGCCAGGGGCTCGATCCGTGGGGCCTGCTGTGCTGGCCCTGCCTCTGGAGTGCACCAAGACTCAAATTGAGACTGGGCATGGTGGTGCACGCTTGTGATCCCAGCTCTTGGCAAGCTGTAAACAGGTGGATCACTAGGAGTCCAATTTAGTAGTGAGACCTTGAACACCCTGCAGACCCTTCCCTAGAATAAAAAAAATCAAAACAAACTCCCTAGAACTTTGTGTGATATCCTCTCCCCAAAATGTTAGAAGTTCTGGTTACATATTTGCAATTCCAGATTTATGTTCTGTTTTATTTTTAGTAATTCTTTACTACCATGGAAACTTTTTCTTAGTTGATATCTGTGTATGTATTCACCTACCAAATACTACTAAGTACTCTGAATTGATCACAGATCTATACATATGATACACAACATTCTGGCCTCTAAGTTAGAATCATGATTTGATTTGAATTTTGGAATATTGTTTTAAAATATTTAATTTAATTTTAATTAATATTTTTTTAAAAATCTTAATTTTCTTCATGATTGGACTTCAGGCAAAATAACTGAGAAGCAAAAAATAAAAGCTGGGTATAGATGCACCTGGAAGTAACTACTAACTTCCCTTGTGGTTCACAGAAAGGTCTGTGTGGGTCCCTCGAGTCATCTCTGCTGTGCACAGCTTTCTCCCTTTATCTAATCACTAACCACTCAAAACCTGATGAGAACACCAGTGGTAGTGCAGGTCCTCCTCCTCCCCTCACTCAGCAAGAGAGAAGTCTTGGGAGCGTAAGGACATTACAACAGGAGGAGGGTGTGAAAATGGTTCACCAGGATCTAACAAAGCAAGTAGCAAGCTTAAGTTAAACTGGTACACTACTGTTACAAATTCAAAACAAGTGCTATAAAAATATACAATTCTTTTAAAAAAAGGAATTGCCCTGAAGCTTGATGATTCCTATAGTAAACAGATGACAATAAAACTGCAGTTGTTGGTTAAGTTCTATTAATTGTTTTTAATTCTCTTTGACTTCTTCTCCTGGCCTTCTGTTAGCCTTTCTGCAGGTCGCTTCTTCAATCCCTTCATCTTCCTGGTTTGTAGTTTGCTTAGGTCTTGTTTCTGCATATGAATCCTTCCGTAAGTTGTACCAAAAGTATCCTGGGACATATTTTTCTTCTTCTTTGGCTATAAAACAAGGGTGGGGTGGTAATATTTTTATATACATACATATTTAACCACATGTTCAGTATATTAACTAGCAAACTTAACTAGTTAATGAACAGCTGCTTTCATTAATGAGGACCCTCCTCAGTGACAAAGTGGTAGCCACACATCCACCTCATCAAACCTATGCAAGTATACAAATCTCCTTAGGATCTTGTTAAGTATGCAGTCTAATTCAGTAGGCCTAATATTCTTTTTTTTTTTTTTCAGAACTGGGGATTGAACTCAGAACAAGTGTTTATTCTACTGAGCTATCTTCCCAGCCCAACAGGCCTAATATTCTACTTCTAACAATTCCTAGAGAAACTGTGAGAAGCAAGCATACAGACTACACTAACCAATGCCATGTATGAAAAGAATTTCTTTTTTAAGCTTAAAAAATTGTAACTATGAGACACTGTCTCCTCATGTAGCTCAGGCTAGTCTTGAACTCACTGTGCTGCAATTATAAACTGTATATACCACCATAATTGGGCTATTTTAAAGTCACTCAAAAGTCAAAACATGCCAGAAGCAATGGCCTACCACTATAATTCCAGCACTAAGGGAGGCTGAGCCAATAGAACTAACAAGTCCAAGTCTAACCTGGACAATTTTGCCAGACCTCATCTCAAAATAAAAATAGGTTTGTGTGAAGGGCTTAGGTTTAATCCTCAGTAACATGCACACACAAATGTGAAAACACGGCCTGACGAGCACGTAACCCTATTACAGCAACTAAGTCAAGCAGAAGTATTACAGGCAGTCACAGTGTTGAGGCCTTGAGCAGTCAGTGCAGAAGATGAGAATACATCACAATTGTGGCTAGAGGCACATGTGGAGAAGACTAAAGTCACAATGTCCAGATTTCATTTTTTGTATTTGTTTATTTATTTATTTGGTTTTCCGAAACAAGGACTCACTACACAGTTCAGGCTGGCCTTACACTCAACTATACCCGAGTGCTGGGATTACAAACCACCATACACACAGTCCCAGGCAATGGCCAGATTTACATACTTCCCTAACGGTTAAAGTTTGAGATTATTGGTACCACCTTTTTGAGATTTCCCACAGAAATAAATCATGATCTTATTGAAGATTGGAGAGCCAGGCGTGGTGGTATAGCCTGTAATCCCAGTACTTGGGATGCTGAGGCAGGAGGATCAGTGCAAATTCGAGACCAGCCTGGGCTACAAAAATGAGCTCAAGGCCAGCCTGAACTGCATAGCGAGACTCTGTCTCAAGAAGACAAAAAATAAATAAATAAATATAAAAGAAAAGGATTGGACAGCCTCTTTTACCCTAACACTAAAATTACTAAGACTAAAAGTATAGGTTATTGATCAAGGTTAATGATGTCACCCATATGCCCTTGCCAACACTGGATTAGTAGCAGTCCGTGGCTATGCTTATAATCTTTTCACATGACTATAATTTTGACCCATGTTGTACCTTCCTTGTCATTTTGCTCTGTAAAACTTTTTCAGAGCAGTGGGCTGCTGGCAACCCTTTCAGGACTCCTTCTTTTGGAAGCTATTCTTCCTCTTCAATAAATTTCCCTTCACTTAACGCCCCCTTGTTACTTAGAATTATTCCTTGACTTTGCTTGTTTTTGATTTTTGGTGGTAGCAGGGATCGAACTCAGGACCTTTGTGCTTGTGAGGTAAGCAGTTATTCTGCTGAGCTATCTCCCTAGCCCCATTCCTTAACTTTGGAGAATGTGAACTTGCCATTTCTGCCATTCAGCAGGTTGGGAGCTAATTTTTTTTATGTCCTATTTTGTATTTGTGGTATTGGCAATTGAACTTAGGGCCTTGTGCAGGGTAAACAAGTACTCTATCACTGAGCTATATCCCCACCTGGGGAGTTACATTATTCCCCAGTATCAATTCCAGCTTTCAGTGAGGCAGGAAGTTGGGCAGTTGAAAACTAGTTTAGGTTAAATAGTGAAGGGTCTCAAAAAAACTCGAGAAGGTTTTTTTATATATTCACCTTTTTTTTTTTTTGCGGTACCAGGGATTGAACTCAGGACCCTGTGCTTGCCAGACAAGTGCTTATTCCACTATGCTATCTCCCCAACCCCAAGGTTTTTTTTTTTTTTTTTTTTTTTTTGCCTGGCTCAGACTGCCTTAAGGGTGGGGGTGGGGGTGGATATCAAACCTCCATCCCCTGGGCCTGTGCAGGCACTTTAACCATTGAACTAACCCAAAAGCCCACAAAAAACTTGAAATGAAATTGATGCACATATTCTTTGTACATAATGCTCTAAACCTCCAGTCTTCACAATGCTCAGAACAATTCTTTTTGCTGACAATAACAGTCCTGGCTACCAGAAAGTTCTCACCAAACCTGATGTCTTTTTATTATACTTAATGATTGGTTCATTTGATTCTTTTTTCTTTTCTAGCTCTGAGAGTCTAGTTTCATCTATTTTACTGATTTCTATACACATCCTTTAAATATGACATTGAGCCAAATGTCATTTACCTTGAGAGCTTTTGGTATTTTCATAGATAACTTATAAAGGTCATCTGAAGCCAGGTGTGTCCTCCTCAGAACCAGGTCCAATGAAGGTCCCATCTCTTCCAGCTCAATTCGTGGTGTTCTGCAACCAGATTTTTTCAAGAGCAACCTGTAAGGGGGGTGGGGGGGAAACAATGGTATTTTGAATTTTACAAAGTCCTCCCTCCTGGACAATCCAGCTTGGGTCTGGGCTCTGTATGCCTCCTCTGACTACAAGTGACTTGCACAGATTATGTCCCGAGTTGGACATCACTATACAACTACAGACTCCAGAGGATAGCTACAGACTTGAAATCACAAAGGAGCATTTTTCTCTTGTTTATGTTTTTTCATGAGTGTTCTGTTAGTTTTGTTTCATTCTTTTTATATTTGCTATCTTTCTTTCCTTAATGTCTTCTTTACCAGTTTCCCAAAGCTTGAGCAATCTCTGTCTTTCACCTTTGCTTCTAATTTTTCTCTTCATTTATTTGTCTACTTTCTCCACTGTGTAAAGTCATTCTATTGAAGTTATTTACTGTAAATATTTTTCTGGTTTTACTAATTTTTTTGAGATCAAGTCTTGCTATGTAGTGTAAGCTGGCCTAGATCTCACTTGTGCAGGCTCAGCTGGCCTCAAACTCATGGTAATCCTCTCTTGCCTCTGCCTCCCAACTTCTGGGATTACTGGTGTGCACAACTACGTCCAAGCTTGATTTGTTTTAGATTTTGTTATATAGCCATGAACCTTGTACCTATGGTTAAAGTGACTGAACAGTTAACACAGTTTGGAAAACATCTCTGAAAAGTCATTTCCCAAACAGTTCATAATACTAGTTATAAGCTACCTGACATAAGCAATCTATCAACTGCTTACCAATACAGAAAACTTAAAAGTGGTAATAGCAAGCCTAGACAACCACAGGGACCTCGGTTTGATCCCCAGCACCACATGCTGTACCAGCCCCACCCCCAGGGCAGGCTGAGCCAGTGATAATGTAAATAAATAAAGTTAAAAAAAAATACAATTTAAAAAAAAGATGAATGTTGTCTAGGGCCCACCCTAAATGCGTCTGACTGTCTGTTCTCAAAGATGAGAAAAAAAAAAAAAATCAGAAATAAATACACAGCAAAAGAAATGATGACCATAACAAAGGACATGGCTAGTGAAACTAGACCAGATTCCATAAAATAGATTCAAACATGCACCCAGGAGATTAAAAATTCTACTGAAAGTACACAAAGCAGAATCAACTAATGTGAAGATATAATATTTGATCTAGAAGATAAGGTTTCAATTAGATTACCAAATAAGAGACTTCTTAAAAATTGCAAGGGTGGGGAATGGGTGTGTAGTAGCACGTGCCTGTGATCCTGTGATTCTAGTAATCCCAACACTCAGGACCTGAGGCAATAGGATCACGGCAAGTTCAAAACCACCCTGAGCTGCAATGAAAACCCTGTCTCAAAAAAAAGGCATGGAACCATGAAAATTCAATCCAACCCTAATTTTCAGCTAAGTAGGAAACACAGCATATCAATCCAAAGATGCATGCTTGATGGACCCAGATCCCCCAGATTCCCACAACCTTTTTATTTACACAAGTATTGGAAGGAAGTCATTTTTGACTGGCACATGTAATTAAAACTACTTCTGGGTCACTGGTATGATAACTATGTGGACCCACACTGTGCAGCAGACATCTGCTCTGAACCACTCACTGGGTGTGCTGCCCAGCAGAGCACGCTGACAGGAAAAGGGCCCATTCTCCAGTGGTCAGCTCTGTGCGTGCAGTTCCTGCTGACAAGCTCATGGTCCTCCCCATGATCAGTGTCTGTCTTTGAGTCAGACTTCGCCCAAACTGGCCTCAAACTTACTTTCCTGCCTAAGCAGCCAGGATTAGAGATGTGTGCCACCACACCTGCTCCATCCCACACTGGTCTTTTCCATTTACTTACTTTTTAAAAGTGAAATCTAGAATCTCTGATATACTTGCTCTTACAGCCTGAAGTGCTTCAGGAGAAAAAGGCAGCAGACACTCCTCGCCAGTGCTTAATCCTAGAATGTCTCCAGCTTTCTCCCTAGAAGAAAGTGCCAATTCTTGTCCTTTTATTTTGTTGTGGTTTTAGTCTTTTTGAGACAGGGTCTTGTTATGCAGTTCAAGATGGCTTGAACTCACAGTGCTCACACTGAGCCTTCTGCCTCGGCTCCCCAGTGCTGAGATTACTGGCGTGTGCCACCATGCCCAGCCTCTTCCTTTCTATACTACCCTTCTTGCCAATGGCTCAGCTCACTATCTGAAATACAGAGCTTTCTATTTCAAATATATAATGTACATTCTTCAGAATGTGTTTGCTTTTCTTTTTTCTTAGGGTCTCACTACATAACCCAGGCTGACCTTGAACATGCAATTCTGCTTCAGCCAAGTGTGGGGTTTACTCTTCTTTAATGTTAGTCCTCAACTGTCAATCTTTTAAAAATAACTTATTTCTTCACATACAGAAACATATTAATAAAGAACTTCTATATGACTTGTGGGATCTTTTTTTTTTTTAAAGTTTTATTTTATTTTTTTAAACCTCATTTATTTATTCATTTGTGTTCTGGCTGGCTCAGGCTGCCCTGCGGGTGGGGCTGGCGCAGCATGTGGTGCCGGAGATCGAACTGCAGTCCCTGTGGCTGCCCAAGCTTGCCCAAGCAGGCACTCTAGACCACTGAGCCATCTCACCGGCCCCGACTTACAGGATCTTGTTAAATCAAAGAGACTTATTATATACTAAGTCATAATAAAAAATAAAATAAAAAAATAAAAATAAAATCTATTTTCTTCATTCCCATCCCATCACATATACTATACTATTTTCTAGAGATACAGACATTGCAACTCCAGGTCTTCCTATCTCTAGTCAAGCACCTACTTTTATGCCACGTGCCTGACACCCATTAAGATCCCATCCTAACCTGGCTTATTTTTCACCCTCTGTAAGCCCTGAATCAAAAGTAGCATTTAGTTCTGCAAGATAGTGTGGAACAAAATGCAGAGAACACAAACAGAACCTAATTTCTTCCTTTTACATGGGCTCAGGCTATCGTTGTGCCAACTGTAATTTCCATATAAATCTTCTATATATCTAAATATTTGCCTATTTGAGGAAGACTGGTGTTACACTAGCCCTGTGTAAATTTTAATTTCCTGGTTTCCTCCCTCTCACATCTGGCTGGCATTCTGTTTTCATTAAGTAAACTTCCTTACTGAAGACTGTTTACTTCTTTAGGTAAGCTAATACTTCCTGTTTGGCCTATTTTTCTCCATAAAACCTAACCAATGCCTTAACAAAAGCATATATGAGGTGCTGTACTAGTCCCACCCCCAGGGCACTCTTGAGATGGTGATTGAAACTGGGTGGGGTAGGGCGCACCTGTAATCCCAGCTCTTGGGAGGCTGAACACAGGAGATTCATTACGAGTCTGATCTATGTAGTGAGACCCAGTACACCCTTCACTAAAAAACAAAGGAAAAAAGCATATGTAGCATTTGCGAAAGACTGTTTCACATTGATGCTTCTCATCCTCGAGTGAATAAAATTTTCCAACATGAAAATAGTAATCAAACATGAGGAATTAATTACCACGAGGTACACAAGAAATCCACAGAACTATATTCACTAAAAAAGTATGTCAAAAATTACCATAACTTCACGTTCAGAATGTCTTTTTTTCTTTTTTTTTTTTTAACTTTATTTATGCTGGGGGGGAGGAGCTAAGCCTGCCCTGGGGGTGGGGCTGGCACAGCATGTGGTGTTGGGGATCAAACTGCAGTCCCTTCGGTTGCCTAAGCAGGTGCTTTAGACCACTGAGCTATCTTACCGGCCCCAGAATGTCTTTTTTAAAAAATAATTTATTTATGTATGTATGTACCTGGTACAGGATCTTGCTATGGAGCTTGGCCTCGTAGTGATCCTCCTATCTTAGCACCCCCAGAGCTGGGATTATAGCTATGCACCACCACACCCAGTTTCGGGGTTGGCACAGCACGCAGTACTGAGGATCAACCCCAGGTCCTGGCACTTGCCAGGCAGGCACTTAGACTGCAGAGCTATCTCCCCAGGCCCCATGTTCAGAACTTCTTTCGTCTGACAAGCACAAAGAATTTATTTATAAATCTCACTAGTTTTCACAAACACATACGAACATTAACTTCTACCTTTTCCAAGTCGCTTACAGCCTAACTTGCTATAACAAGAGAGCAAAGACACTACATCACAGCCCAGAGTGCATGTGGATCAAGTTCAGTGATACACATTTGTCCACACAGTCTCCACCGTATCAGGGATCTGTCTCCCTTTAGGAAGAACTGCTGCTGAATTACCTCAATAGTACCCTAACACTGTGCAGACGAGGAAACAGGCTCTAGAAGTGGTAGGCAGGCGTTGGGAACCAGGCTCTAAGGTGGGGCTAAGCCCTGGGGCTACCCCTCCTTTGCAGCCACACAACTGGGCCTGGGTGAAAGACACAGAAGGTACCGAGCCACAGATTTAAGGATTCTTTCCAGTAGCCTCACTCTTCAGCATACTGTGTATTTTCAATTTAGATCAGTAGCTAATAGCTATTATATATAGGACACATGTGGAATATCTGCAATTACAATTCCATACGAGGGTTCTTATTTCCCATTATGAAAACCATCATCTACCTTTAAGGTTATTTTAGCCATCTTACTCTATGGTGGATGTATACAATTACATTGCTAGTTAAACCTTGTTCTGAAGTGTTGTATTATAATTTTCTTTCCAGTTTTAGTGTCTCTGAATTGCTCTTTTTTTAAATATGTTTGCAATACATCATCATCCCATCCTGGGAAACCCATACATACACATACCACCTTAATCATTTTTACTCCTCCTTTCATTCTTA
>PVKN010010392.1:0-22719 GCA_004027915.1 Capromys pilorides
TTTTTTTTTTTTAAATTTTATTTATTTATTTATTTGTTTGCTTGTTGTGTTTGTTTGTTTCTTTATTTATTCATTTTGTGGCTGGCTCAGCCTGCCCTGGTGGTGGCGCTGGCGCAGCATGTGGTGCCGGGAATCGAACTGCAGTCCCCGCAGTTGCCTGAGCCCTCCTAAGCAGGCGCTTTAGACCACTGAACCATCTTGCCGGCCCGCACCTTCTTTCTAAAAGCATTTTTCTTTATGATAGGGTCTCACTATGCAGTTCAGGCTGGCCTTGAACTTATGGTGATCCTGCCTCAGCCTCCCAAAGTGCTGGGATTACAGGTGTGTGCTACCACACCTGGCCAATATGTTTTCCCCCTCTTTTAGCTAAGAATTTCTTGATTTAGCCTTAAATTTATGAATCAGATTATTCTTTGGTTGGGTTTTTTTTTTTTTTTTGGTGGAACAGAGGATTGAACTCAGGCCCTTGCGCTTGCCAGGCAAGCACTTATTCTACTGAGCTGTCTCTCCAGCCCCATTTTTTTTCCTCTTTCTTTCCTGTCCTCTTGTCTTTGTGTCTCTCCTATCTCTCTTTCTCTTCTTTTCTTCTCCTTTCCTTTCCTTTTTTTTTTTTGGTGGTACCAGGGATTGAACTTAGAACCTTGCAATTGCCTGGCAAATACTTATTCCACTGAGCTATCTCCCCAGCCTCCCTTTCCCTTTTTTTTAAAAAAATGTTTCTTGACCGAGTCTCACTACACAGTCCACCCTGGCTTAGAATCACGGTGATCCTTCTGCTTCAGCCTCCTGAAGGTGGGAGTACAGGTGTATACCATCACATTCTTCCTTTTTCTTTGTTTCCTAGTACTGGGGATTGAAACCAGGGAACATGAAGCTATACCATCAGTCTCTTTTCTTCTTGAGACAAAGTTTTGCCAAATTGCCCAGGATGGTATCTAACTTGTCCTCTTCCTGTTTTGAGTTTCCTAAACAGCTTGGATTAGGAGCGTGTGCCACCATGCTCCATCTTTGGAATTTTATTTTAGTCTTTTTTTTTTTTGAGACAGGGGTCTCACCATGCAGTTCAGGCTGGCCTTGAGCTCACTTTTTATTTTTTTTTTTTTTTTTTTTTTTTTTTTTTTTTTTTTTTTTTTTTTTTTGTTTGTTTTTTGTTTTTTTTTTTTTTTTTTTTTTTTTATTTTTTTTTTATTTTTTTTATTTTTTTTAAATTTTATTTATTTATTTGTTTGCTTGTTGTGTTTGTTTGTTTCTTTATTTCATTTATTTTGTGGCTGGCTCAGCCTGCCCTGGTGGTGGGGGCTGGCGCAGCATGTGGTGCCGGGGATCGAACCGCAGTCCCTGCAGTTGCCTGAGCTTTCCTAAGCAGGCGCTTTAGACCACTGAACCATCTCGCCGGCCCTCACTTTTTATTTTTAAACAAATTTTTTTAAAGAGTAAAAAATAGCAGAAACAAAGATAAAGAAAGAGTAACAAGCAGGAGTACATAGAGTACAGAATTTCAAAACAAGAACAAAAATTGAGCTCATTTTTGTAGCCCAGGCTGGTCTTGAACTCGCATGATCCTCCTGCCTCAGCCTCCCAAGTGCTGGGATTATAGGCATGCACCACCACGCCCAGCTGGAATTTTATTTATTTTTTATTTTTTATTTTTATTTATTTATTTTTTTGGTGGGACCAGGGTTCAAACTCACAATCTTGCACTTGCCAGGCAGGCACTTGTGCCACGGAGCTATCTCCCCAGCCCCATGGCTAGAATTTTAGAAAACAGGACAGATATCTCATATATTTGGAAAAAATCTAAGCAAAATTAGGTGAATTACTCATGAAAATATCATATTGTATATAATCTTTCCTTAAGATATAATTTAACATTTCCAAAGAAAGAATTACGTATCTTTGTTCCCACTCATTTTAACTGCAAAGTGTTTTGTACTGGGAATCAAACTCAGGACCTTGTGCTTGCCAGGCACGCACCTGTGCCACTGAGCTCTCTCTCCAGCCCACAACATTGTTAATTAATATGCTCATACCTCACCGGTTCCATAAGGCCATATAATCTGATTCATTTTCAAAGCGTTTGAGTAGTGATCTTGCAGACGCTGTGTAAGGAAGGCTCCCAGCCCTGATCCTGTGCCCCCAGCTATACTCATGATGATGAAAAAACCACTCAAGGAGTCACACTTCTCCACTTCCTTCTGGATTAGGTTCATGATAGACTCTTCATGCTTGGGTCCATGAACAGAGTAACTATGTAATGGTAAAAGAAATAAACACCTTTCAATGTAGGCAGAGCGATAGGATGCAGAAATAAAAGACCTAAGCTAGAGAGAGCTTTCTAAAGCTATGGAAGCGGGGCTGGGGAGATGGCTTAGCAATCTAAGAGCCTGCCTGGCAAGTGCAAGGACACAGGTTCAATGCCTGGTAACACATGCCTTGCCAGCTCTGGAACCCCAGGTGATGGCCATCGAAACCAGATATAGTGGTGCACACCTGTAATCCCAGTGCTGGGGAGACCGAGACAGGAGGATCACTATGAGTCTAAGCTGTACAACAAGGCCCTGTACCAAATAAATGAATGAGTGAAATGAATGAATGATTTAAAAAAACAGCTATGGAGTGAACTAACACTCATGAAAGGTACAGGTGGTCTAGTTGACAAATCTTAAAATATACCAGTAAAATAAATTTAGCAGGTGAAAAGGAATGTTAAAAGAGCAGGGTGAATTTGTAGAATCCAGAAAGTTCTGTTTTTATAGGCTACATTTTTTTTAAGTTTTCTTTTTTTGATACTGGGGTTTAAATCCACAGCCTTCACACTGAGCTACGTCCCCGGATGTTTTACCTTTTACATTCTGAGACAGGATCTCATTAAGGTGCTGTGTAGCCCAGGTTGGGCTAATACTCGCAGTCTTCCTGGCTCAGCCTCCCAGAGCGCTGGGATTACAGGAGTGCATGACCATGCCTCGTGTGTCAGCCATTCCTTTAGCTGGAGCTTTCAACTATTAGGTAGTCTACTAATTTACGGTAAATTATAATAGTTGATATTCATAACAATAGCCCTAAAGTAGTGGTTCCCATAATGCTGCACATTAGAGTCCTTGGGGAGCTTTGAAAAATCCCGACGTGGGCTTCACCCAAAACAACAAATCAGAATCTCTGGAAATTCTGGTGTACTGTAAAATAAGGCAACAACTGCCTTGTTGTATTCCTAAGGAGAGGCATATAGCCAGATAGGGATTCTGCATTAATAAGTTAATTTGCAGCACCACAGTGAAGTATGAAAAATTCTAGGGCCCATGAGATGGCTCAGTGGTCTAAAGCACCTGCTTAGGCAAGCTTAGGCAACCACAGGGACTGTTGTTCGATCCTAGGCACCACATGCTGCGCCAGCCCCATCCCCCTAGGGCAGGCTTGAGCCAGCCATAATATAAAGTTCAAAAGTTATACATATATATATATGTATATTACACACACACACACACACACACACACACACTCATATAAATTCTACTCAGAGTATCTCTGGTTTCATCATTAGGCATTTTATGGCACAGAGATGGAATGAGTTTTTCTAGATAGGTCAAATTCTAAAATTTTAAAATAGCAATTTCAAGATTATATGCTGTCAATCAACTGTACAGCTATAACTATATTATCTACTAATTGGCTATGCCAGTGCAATGAAACGAAAAATCATGAGGAATTCTCCTTACCCGTATGCCCAGTTGTTTCCAGAACCCTGTTTCTGACAGAAGCACGCGTGCTGGCCGTACTTCCACTGCCCAGGCTGGGCAGCCTTTGATAGCACTTGATTGATAACTTTAGGTTCCATGTCAACAAGCACAGCCCGAGCAATTGGAACTAGAGAGGGAAAATACAACAAAAAAGTTTCCTATTCATACTTAGGTAACTCGGAGCATCAACTGTTGGGCCACTGAGCTACGTACTGTGCTGGAACTAGAGAGACAAAGGTGGGCCAGGGGGAGAGCTCGGTGGCATAAGCGCCTGCCTGGCAAGTGCAAGGTCTTCCATTCCATGCCCAGTACCACAAAACAAACACAAACAAACAAAAAAAGAGAGAGAAAGGCGACCTCAAACTAGTCCTAGAAGGACCATGAGAGAAATAAAGCACGTTGATCCATGTCTCAGTGTGGTGGCACATACCCCTAATCACAGCTGTTTGGATGGCCAAGGCAGGGGGATCACATGTTCAAGGACAGCCTGGGCAACTTAGGGAGACCGTGTCTCAAAATTAAAAATAAAAAGAGGCTGGGTGCCTGCCTGGCAAGTGCAAGATCGTGAGTTCAAACCCTGGTCCCGCAAAAAAAAAAAAAAAAAAAAAAGAAAAGAAAAAAGGGCTGGGTATGCAGCTCAATGGCAGAGTCCTCCTGGGTTCAGTCCAGTGCTGCCAAACAGATAAATAAATAACAAAGACAAAGCATATCAACACTCAATCATAGAGCAATATACGGCCTACAACGAAACTATTTCAAAGTAGTAGCATATTCGGAGGTACAAAGATATCTTGGGTACAGATACGGCTCAGAACTGTCAGAGCAGAGGGTGGAGTGGAGAGGGTAGAGGAGTACAAGGGTGGGAAATAGGCAGGGCTCAGAGCTTGGAAATCCTCACCGGCAATGCTGTGGTTCTTGAACTTTACCTCTAAGGTAGTGCTAAAGCGCTGAACATTTTCAAGCAGTAGAGGAAAAGCTGGACATTTTCACAGCAGTGATGAGCTAGGCATGGCAGCACTCGGCTGTGATCCTAGCACTCAAGAGGCTGAAGCAGGAGGGACTTTTGGAGTTCCAGATTAGCCTGGGCTGCAAAGTGAGCTCAAGCCCAGCTCATATTGCACAGTGAAACCCTATCCCAAAGAAAAAAAGGCACATACAAACAACAACAAAAAACCCCATGAATACAACAGTGAGGACAGAGTAGGGACACACGAGATTCTAGGCATGGGAACTGGTGAACATCTCGAAATAGTGCAGGTGAGAGTCAGATCTAAGGCAATGACAGTGAAGGTGGAGAAGCAGAACTGTCTTCAGAGATGCACAAGGTCAGAGTGAGGAGATTCTGAGTGCAAGGTTTCAAGAAAAGATAATGAGAAGCCAGGTGTGGTGGCACATCTCTGTAATCTCAGCACTTCCCAGCCTGAGGCAGGAGGATCACCGCAAGTTCAAGGCCAGTCTGTACTACCAGGGAGACCCTGACTCAAAGAAACAAACAAGAAAAGATAAATGAGGACTGGGGAGATAGCACAGTAGAAAAAGCACTTGCCTGGCAAGTGCAGGGTCCCGAGTTCAATCCCCAGTACTGAAAAAAAAAAAAAAAAAGATAAATGAATACCTTAGCTATGGAGACAAGAATTTGAGGCTCAAATGGAAGATGGAGGCCGGGCCTGGTGGCACACACCTGTAATCCCAGGACTTGGAAGGCTGAGGCAGGAGAATCAGTGCAAGTTCAAGACCAGCCTGGGCCACAAAAGTGAGCTCAAGGCCTGCCTGAACTGCATAACGAGACGCTGTCTCAAAAAGAAAAAAAAAAGGAAGATGGAAGTAGAAATGTTTACATTTTTACTGGTTTTTTTTTAGTACAGGGTCTCACTATGTAATTCAGACTTGTAGTGATTTTCCTGTCTTTAGCCTCCCCAGAAGATGGGATTACAGGCATGTGCCACCACACCCAGACTCCATCTCTGGCTCAGCATGCCTTGGGGTAGGGCTGGCGCAGCACTGTGGTACCAGGGATCAAACCCCAGTCCCTGTGCTTGCCTAAACAGGTACTTAGTTCACTGAGCTATATTGCCAGCCCTCAGAAATGTTTACAAATCAGTCTGCACTTAGAAAACAAAAAAGACTATGCTAGAGGTACGAGTCACTAACGTAAAAAGATGTCACACATTGTATGTGACTGAAATTGTCCAGAGAACTATGCCTGAGATGCAAATACTGAATAAGCAAAGTTCAGAGCTCACTGAGGCAATAGTTCAGTGATCTAAGCACCTGCTTGGCAAGCACAAGGACCCAGGTTCAACTCCCAGTACTTCAAGTCGTGCCGCCCCAGAACCAGGGACTGCCAAGCTTGCCATGAAGACCGAGTGTGGTGGCACGCACCTGTAACCCCAGCACTGGGGGAAGCTGAGCCAAGAGGATCACTATGAGTCAGAGGAGCTGTGTAGCAAGACCCTATACCAATAAATAAAATATATTCTTTTAAAACGTAAAAAAAAAAAAAAAACAGTTCAGAGCTAAAGGACTGAGTTTAATTGTTAATGTTATCAAACCCAGTAATGAAGTGGTGCAGGCCTGTAATTTCAGCACTTGGAGGGCATAGGACTGCCACAAGTTGGAGGCCAGCCTGAGCTATATAGTGAGTTCAAGGCCAGCCAGAAATATACATCCACACCATGTCTCAAAAAAAAAAAAAAAAAAAAGAAAGCAAGCAAGCAAATACACAATAAGGGAGAAGACGAGCTGGGGTATATAGCTCCGTGGTAGAACATTTGCCTGGCATGCATGAGGTCCTGGGTTCAATCCTCAGTAGTACCACCACCACCAATGATAACAACAACAAAACTACAATCAAGAGATAAGTCTTGCCTGCGTGGTGGCACACACCCTTAGTCCCAGTACTATGAAGGCTGAGGCAGGAGGATCAGTGCAAGTTCAAGACCAGCCTGGGCTATAAAAGTGAGCTCAAGGCCAGCCTGAACTGCATAACAAGACCTTATCTCAAAAAGACCAAAAAAAAAAGAGCTAAGTCTTGGTTGTTTTATTTTACTTTTTTATTGTGCTGGGACCTAAACGCATGGCCTCATGCATACTGGACATGCACTGTACACTACGCTACACTCCAGGCCACATGTTTGGTTGGTGAGATCTAAGCATGCCTACGTCCTGGGGGGAAGATGCCCTTAGAAAAGCAAAGGTTGTTAACAAAGAAACACAGGGCCAAGTGCAAACTCACATCCTAGGAGATGGGAAGAGATGAAGTTCAGACATTTTTGGAAGGTCAGACCTTGAGGCCAGGGAGATAGCTCCGTTGCACAAGTGCCTGCCTGGCAAGTGCAAGGTCATGAGTTCAAACCCCAGCCTTGAAGAGCTTATCTAAGAGTAAAGGAGAAGCCTGTGGATTGCACATACCTCCATTTTCCTCTCTGAAGAACCTTTCTTTGCAAGATGCTTGATATGCCTCATTCTCTCTCTTAGAGCAGAAACCCTGGGAACACTGTGAATCATTAAATAAAGCATCAAATACTTCAAAACCAATCTGGTTGCCACACTGACCAAGCTGCACTGTTACTATTGACATGCTGAGCCACACATTAGGCCTGTTCCTTCAGAACATGAACAACCTGTAATAGAAAAAAAATGCAGGTTTGGGCTGGGGATATAGCTCGGTGGTCTAAGCACCTGCCTGGCAAGCACAAGGACCTGAGTTCAACCCCTGGTACTGCATGTCAAGCTGACCCAAAAACCAGGCAGGGTGGTACACACCTGTAATTCCAGTGCTGGGGAGGATGAGATAGTAGGGTCACTGCATAGTAAGACCCTATATCAAATAAATAAATAAAAATTAAAGAAAAGAAAAAATGCAGGCTTTGAGAATCATCAGATTAAGAATGAGAACACAAAGATACCATACATTATTATTTTTATTATTATTTATATTAATTATATTCCAGGAAACAGTAACTCTATAATGCGACATATGCATGTGATATTATCGAGGAAATAGCTCTGTTGTTTAAGGAGCCAGTTATTTGAAGAAGTTCTTTTGCTTTCTACAGTTCTGAGATCTTGGATTTGCTATGTGAAAACCTATTTCATATACAGCTCAACAGTTTTCTTCTTTTTGGCCTTTTTGAGACAGGGTCTCACTGTGCAGTTCTGGCTGGCCTTGAGCTCACTTTGAGTCCTCCTGCCTCAACCTCCTGAGTGTTGAGACTACAGGAGTGCACCACCACACCCAGTAGCTGAACAATTTTTAAAACATGATTTGTATTTACTGTTTTCCTAAGTATGCATTTAAAACAAAACAAAGCAAAACAAAATACATGCTGACTGAAGTAATTAGTACATAGTTCATCAGAATCAGCTCAAAAAACATTCAATTAACATTAATTTTCTCTCTCCAAAATAATGACGCTGTCTTTCCACCAACCACTCTGCTGCCCTGATAACTATAATTAAGGCTTACAAAAAGATTTTGTGTTTAGTTCGGTAATACTGCCGACATGGAGCCTGGAGAAAAAACAAACAAACAATAAAATAGTAAGGTAGATCGTATTTTTAACAGCAGAGACAAGTTTTGATAATAAAGACCCCACAGGAGGTCCATGCAACACTCAATTCTGTCACTTACACAGTATTTTCAAACCAACAAAGTAGACAATATCCTCTTTTTACAGTTAAGGAGACTGGAGCTGTCCAAAGTTATTTGATTTCCCAAGACTAACAAGTAAGCCCAAGGCTGTTCCCTTGTGGGAACCGCTCTCAGCAGGACCTCTTTAAACGCACTCACCTACAACCCTTGGCCCAGCGGTTTTTTTCGGGTTCAAACTTCAGAGAACCAGCCTTCTTACTATGCGCATGCTCACTTTCAACACTAAAACTACTGAGGACAAATGCTGCGCTGTTCTCTCACTTGAAGAATTTTTTTTAATTCCAAAGGTCAATTACGCACGTTCAATTCCAATTTATCAACTTCGGATATGGGACGCATGCTCTGTCCATCAAATGCGCTCGCAGAAAATACGCATGCTCCAGGCTTCCGGCGCGGCTTCCGCAAGTTTTATGCGCATGTCTCTGCTAGTATCCGCCTTTGGAGCTAGTCTACGCATGTCCATTGCCCACAGTTGGGCTTCACGGAACCCTGTGCGCATGCTCCAATGCTGAACTTGAAGAGCCAGTCTACGGCCTAGGCGCAGACGCACTGAGCTCCAGTAGCCGGTGATGGCGGCGGCAGCGACGGTGTCTGCGGCCGGTCCGGGCCCATGAGGCGACGACGGAGGCGGGACGGCTTTTACCCAGCGCCTGACTTCCGAGACAGGGAAGCTGAGGACATGGCAGGCGTGTTTGACATAGACCTGGACCAGCCAGAGGACGCAGGCTCTGAGGATGAGCTGGAGGAGGGGGTGAGGCCCGGGGTCCGGAGGGGGGCCCCTGAGGTGACAGGGTCGGGACGGCGGCGGGAGCCGGGAAGTCTGGCGTGACCTAAAGTTCGGAGACCCGGGGAGGCGTGCTTAAGTCTTCTGGAGAAGCTGAGCTGCCCTGCTACCGAGAACCGGGGAGCGGGCGGGGCGGACCTGGCCCAAGGTATGAGGCCTCTGCGGGGCTCGCAGGTGCGGTCGTACCCTTATCCCCCAGAACAGGGCAGCTTGAGCCACCTGTTTGCGAAGATGAGGATGGGCGCACGGTCCGTAGCCGACGCTGTTTGACCTGAGTGTGGCGGGGCGCGGGTGATGTGAGCGTGTGTTGGGGGTGGGGAAGGCCACGCTTGCTTGGTGTCCCGTAAGCGCAGGTGAAATGTGGAAGGGTTCCCTCGGATGGTAAGATTGCAAGTCGTGAATCTTCAGACCTCCTACAACCACCTCTTTTCTCGGCCTGTCGCTTCTTTCCTAGGAAGCGCTCAGCTGTTAGAAGTGACAGCTGAAAACTTCTGTCGGGAGTAGCGCTGCCGCTGCTGTTACAGCCACCAGGAGTTTTATTTCGGGAGCAAGGGGGCTCTGCTGCATCTTCAGGGTTTGTTTGTTTGCCTTTTTAAAAAAATCCTTCCGTGTGACTTAAAAAAAAAAGTTATAATGACACACGGCATTTGTAACTTAATTTTTCCTCTAGTTGAAGATGTCTATTTTTTTTCTGAATAATTTATGTGCTTTTGGGGTGGGGAAAAAACTAGTGTTGACAGCTGTGATTTGGCTTGCTAAAAATAAATTGCTTGAACTGAAACTTGTGAATAGTAGTATGAGGGCTTTCCTTGCTATATTTTAGGGTGCTAAATTTAGAATTGTTTCTCCTCATGGACATTTCGGGTTTTTTTTTTAACCTTTGTCGTCTTACTGTTTTGTCACCTTTTATGGAATTTTTTTTTTAAACACAAATGTATTGAAAAATTGCACCTGAAGTTCAAAAAGGATATTGTCAAACTCTCTGTGGATAAGTGATCATCAGTGTATATTTCATGATAATTTAGGTCCTAAATTTCATTATCTTAAGAGTACATGAATCTGTGATGTCAGATGTTTGCTGTAACTGCATAGGGCCTTGTATTTTTTTTTTTTTCCTTATCCCTAATTTTTCTTTTCTGGCAAGTAAATCATGTTCTGGTGAGAAAAGATTGAGGTGCTAACCAAAGAACTCAACACTTTGTGAAACGAGCTAAAATAATACTGTTCTGTTTATAATCAGATAAGTTACAATCAACATTACAGTGTAGAAAGTGAGTATTAAGATACATGCCATTTATTTATTTTTTGATATGTGCTTTTTAAAGTGATATATTTTCTAATGGAATTCCTGTTAGTCTCTTAAGTGAATGTAGTAAACACTGAATGCAATTTGAAAGAAATGCAGGGTTACTTTTCTTGTGTGTTCCGTGCTCTGGTCAGTTACATTGGTTCCATATGGCAGTGACTTTGAAATAGGGCATGAGAAAAAAACTGGATAGGAAGGATGCTTTTCAAAGTAAAGTATCATATTAGATTCCCGTTGAAACTGGGCATGGTACCTCACACCTGTAGTCCGAGCACTTCAGAGGCTAAGTCAGGAGGATTGTTGCAAGTTGGAGACCAGCCTGGGCTACAAAGTGAGCTCGAGGCCAGCCTGAACTGCATAGTGTGACCCTGTCTCAAAAAGACAAAAAAAAAAAAAAAAAAAAAGAAAGAAAAAGATTCTTGCCAAACAAACAGGACCTCGTTTTTCTTTGCAATTTCTTAATATCTTTCAGGAACAATTAATGTTCCAGTTTCGACCTACTCTCTCTTTTTTTTTTATGTATTGGGGATTGAACTCAGGACTCTGCTTGCCAGGCAGGCACTTAAGTTGCTGAGCTATCTCCCCAGCCCTTTGACCTACTCCTGTAATTATGTTTTGCTAGGTACAACAAGGAGGGACCCGGGTGTGGTGGTGCACGCCTGTAATCCCAGCACTTGGGAGGCTGAGGCAGGAGGATTTGAGCAAGTTTGAGACCAGCCTTGGGCTACAAAAGTGAGCTCAAGGCCAGCCTCAACTGCATAGCGAGACCTTGTCTTAAAAAAGACAAGGTAGGGGATGGGTATAGAGGAGGAAACTAGAAAAAAAAATTGGAAAAGAGAAAGAAATGTAGCCACTAGGTAAGGCAAGGGAACTTCAGAGGAAAAGTAGAGGTAATTAGAAAGAGTCTATTTAACAATGTTTTTGGAGTTGAAAATGTTTCTTGATTTTTTTTTTAAAGTTTATTTATTTTATTTTATTGTTTAAAACCTCATTTATTTATTTATTTGTGTTCTGGCTGGCTCAGCCTGCCCTGGGGGGTGGGGCTGGTGCAGCATGTGGTGCTGGGGATTGAACCAAAGTCCCTGTGGCTGCCTAAGCTTGCCTAAACAGGCGCTTTAGACCACTGAGCCATCTTCTACCCTTGATTTGTTTTTTGAAGTACTGGAGATTGAATCCAGAGTTACTGTAGAACTGAGTTACTCCAGCTGCGCGCGCGCACAGGGTCTCACTACTGAGCTCAGACTTGTACGTAGTGATCCTCCTGATTTATGCTTCTCTAGTGCTGGGATTACAGGGGTATACCACCATGCCCGGACTCCATCACTGGGTCAGCATGCCAGGGGATGGTGCCAGGGAGTCATGCCAGGGATTGAATGCTGGCCCCTGCACTTACCTAAGCAAGTGTTTAGTCTGCTGAACTATACCGCTGGCCCTTCCAGCTGTTTTTATATAATTTTGTGACATGTTAAATTGCCCAAAATTAGCTGGGCATGGTGGCTCATGCCTTTAATCCCAGCAGTTGGGAGGCTGAGGCAGGAGGAACAA
Organism: Capromys pilorides; assembly: GCA_004027915.1. Classification (NCBI taxonomy): domain Eukaryota; kingdom Metazoa; phylum Chordata; class Mammalia; order Rodentia; family Capromyidae; genus Capromys; species Capromys pilorides. The sequence continues at coordinate 12,024 of PVKN010010392.1, forward strand.
TGCGAGACCAGCCTGGGCTACAGAAGTGAGCTCAGGGCCAGCCTGAACTACATAGCCAGACCCTGTCTCAAAGACAAATAAATAGCCCAGATTGGCCTACAATTTGTGATCATCCTGCTTCAGCCTTCTCAGTAGCTGAGAAAACAGGCAGAAATCACTATCTCCAGTGAAAATGTTTCTTTTCTGTCTTTTTGAGACGGGATCTCATTAGTTCACACTGTCTTGGAACTATGTAATGGATTTACCTCAAACTTCTACCTTCATCTCCCAAAAGTTAGGGTTACAGGTGTATGCCACTATTCCCAGGTCAAGTGCCTTATTCTTAGGAAGTGCCTTATTCAAGGTGGATAAAGGAGAAAATAGGAGTGAGATTGGATTGGCAACCCAAGGAGGGTGACATCCAGATTATTCTGAAGTAGTAAAATTTTTTTTTTTTTTGGTGGGGGCAGGACCGGGGTTCAAACTCACGACCTTGCACTTGCCAGGCAGACACTTGTGCCACGGAGCTATCTTCCCAGCCCCCTATATCCTTCATTTTATAGCAAGGAAGCTGAGGCATAGGTGAAATGGTTGCCCACAGTCATAGCTTTAGAGTTTTATGACTCAGTTTAACAAATTTTATTGCACAGATTATTTGGTTTAGCTTTGTTTTTTGAGACAAGGTCTCAGTATGCAGTTCAGGCTGGTCTTGAACTCCCAGTGATCCTCCTGCTTTAGCCCCCAAAGTGCTGGGATTCCAGGTTTGTGCCACCACACCTGGCTTTATTTATTGCATAGATTGCATTTGTTAGTCTTGCTGATTTTGTGCCTTGTCTCTTTGTAATGTGTGAAAGTAAGTTTGGCCATACTCACTGACTCTGTGACCTAGAGTAAATTCCTTAATCTCTGACACTTTTTTCTTCTCCATGCAAAATGAAGTACATAAACTATTCTAACAGTATGCTGGCATATCTGCTAGTTTGTGGCAATGTAGTCTGTCAGTGTTACTCATTGCCAAGGATCCAGTCATTCAACTTTACACTCTGTGTCTAGAGACTTAATACTAAGTGCATTTAAATTAGAGGTGTTGCATTTTTAGAACTGAAGCATCATTTTTTAAAAAATCACTGATCCTATTTAAAGATATATATTCCTTTTTATGTATCTTACAATGACTGAATCTTTATTATTAAGAGTATGTATTTATACAGCTTAGCTAATTCTTTTTTTGTTTTTGAGACCAGGTCTCATTATGTAGCTCACGCTGGCATCAGACTTGAGGCAATCTTCCTGTCGCAGCCTCCCAAGAGCTGGGATCACAGAGATGTGCCACCATGCCTGGCTACTTAGTCAATTAAGAGGATAAATGAAGGAAAAAGAGGATAAATGAAACTAAATTTGATACATTTATGAATAAAGTTGAATTTCAGGCTGCCTCCTAACTTTTAAAAAAAGCTCAGATTCATTACCTCAGAGGGGCCGAACAGTGTATGAGGGGCTGGGAATGTAACTCAGTGGCACTGTGCCTGCTTGGCGAGCACAAGATCCTGAATTTGACTCCCAGTACTAAAAAATAAAGTAAAATAAAACAAAACCAATGGGGGGGGGGCACCAGTGGGTAAGATAATTTGGGTGGAATGTCTTTTTGTTCTCTTTTCCCGGGTAATGGTGTCATTTTGGGCAGTAAGTTGAAACTAAGGGAAATTTTCCTCTAGAGAATTTTATTAAATTATGAAAATGTCAGATACTTCACTGCTATTGCCATCATTAAAAGAGTAGTAGAAACTAGGTGTGTGGGGAGGGACTATGGATCCCCTAAATTTTAGAAACTGGAGAGGGTGAAGCAGAAGGATTCTGAGTTCAAGGCCACCATGGGCTACATATGAATTCAAGGCAGGTCTGGACAGTGTACCAAGGCTCTGTCCCCAAACAAACAAGACTACTGTAGAAAACTGAAATACAATTGAAGAAAAAAATTTTTGACAGTGCTAGGGATTGAGGCCATTGCATGTTAGGCAAGTGCTCCCCCCAGGTCTTATCCCAGCAGCTTTTATGTATTTGTTTGTTTATTTTTATGTGTTTAGTACGGGTTCTCACTACGTAGTTTGGACTGTAGTGACCCTCCTATTTCAGCCTCCCCAGCCCTGGGATTACAGTCATGTGTCTCCATGCCTGGCCTTGTGACTGGCTTGGCATGCCTGGGGTGGAGCCAGCACTGGATGAGGTACTAGGGCTCAAACCTGGGTCCTTGTGCTTGCATAGGCAGGCACTTAGACGGCTGCGCTATCTCCATGGCCCTCCCTGTAGATTTTTATGTCCTTTCTATTCAAATTCAATTTTTGAAGTAATCAGAGGCATACTGCATAAATGTCAGATTGGAAAATTAGGTGTGTTTTTTTGTTTTTGTTTTTGTTTTTTTAAGAATTGGGTATATTGAATTCAAGGTTTTTGCAGTCAGCTAAATCTCCAGCTCTTTTATTTTTATTGTTGAGACAGGATCTCCCTAAGTAGCTACTTGCTGGGCTGGGCTCAGATTGTGGCGATCCTCCTGCCTTGGCCTCCTCAGTGCTGGAATTATAGGTGTGCACTACCAACAAGTTTTTTTTTGTTTGCTTGTTTGTTTGTTTTAGGCAGGGTCTTGCTAAGCAGTTCAGGCTGGCCTTGAACTCACTTTTGTAGCCCAGGCTAGTCTCAAACTTGTACCAGTCCTCCTGTCTCAGCCTCCCAAGTGCTGGGATTATAGGCATTTTTTGGCTGTTTTTTATTTTGATTCAGGAGCTCCACATAGCACAGGCTGGACTGAAACTTGTGATCATCCTGACTCAGCCTGTTGGAGTGCTGGGATTTTAGGTGTGTGCTACCACTCTGTTTGGGTATCAGATTTTTATTTTAATTAATTAATTAATTTTAACATATTTGGCATTACAGGGTCTCACTACCAGCTTGTAGTGATCCTCCTGCTTTCAGCCTCCCCAGCACTGGGATTACAAGTGTACTAACCACACCCAGACTCTGACCAGCTCAGCCTGCCCTGGGGGTGGGACTGGTGCAGCATGTGGTGTGGGGGATGGAACCTGATCCCTGCACTTGCTTAAGCTTGCCTAAACAGGTGCTGTCCTCCACTGAGCTATCTTACTAGCCCCCAGCATCCATCCATCCATCTGTCTATCTATTTATTTATTTATTTTAGTTCTTTCAGTCTCACTATATAGTTCAGACTGACCTTGAACTCACTTGATAGCCCACACTGGCTTCAAACAGCAACCATCTGACTTCCTCCTTCTCAATGTTGGACTTTCGAGGAGCCACCACATCAGCTGGATGTCAGATTTTTTTGAGCAAAAAGTTTAATATTATTGAAGACCAAAGTATTATATAGGTAGTATGTTTTCAAAGCTTCATGATTATGAAAATTTCTAGAAAAACATTATTAATTGTCCTACGGTACATAATTATCATGAAGCACCAACAAGTTTTTTTTTTGTTTGTTTGTTTGTTTTAGGCAGGGTCTTGCTAAGCAGTTCAGGCTGGCCTTGAACTCACTTTTGTAGCCCAGGCTAGTCTCAAACTTGCACCAGTCCTCCTGTCTCAGCCTCCCAAGTGCTGGGATTATAGGCATGTGCCACCATGCCTGGCTCACACCAACTAGTTGTTTTTTTTTTTTTTTTTAAATTTTATTTATTTATTTATTTGTTTGCTTGTTGTGTTTGTTTGTTTCTTTATTCACTTTGTGGCTGGCTCAGCCTGCCCTGGTGGTGGCACTGGCACAGCATGTGGTGCCGGGGATCGAACTGCAGTCCCCGCAGTTGCCTGAGCCCTCCTAAGCAGGCGCTTTAGACCACTGAACCATCTCGCCGGCCCTTCACTCTCTTTCATTGGGACTTTTTGACATATTAATTTGAGTTTATGTTACATTTTTAGTTTAAAATTTTACAAATAGTTATTCTGGCGTGTTGGTTAGAAACAGTGTATCTTATATAAGTGTCTTCTATGGAAGATTCCATTTGTGAGTCCTAGTGGCACACAGAAAAAGCATTGGATGCATCACAAGTCTTAGGACAGCAGAATAATTTTGAATAGTTGCCTATGAAAGAATATTGTCAGTATGTGTTGTATAATGTTAGTCTGATTCTTCTGATATAAGACTTGTCAAGTTAACTGTGAATAGCAAAAATGAGTTATACCTCAAAGGCTTCTGCATTAGGAAGTGACTAACGGATGGAAAGTTAAAAGCACAGATGCAGGTGGTTTTACCAGCCTGGCCAGTTCCAGAAATGAAATGGCTGCAGGGCATATCTGGTGAGGTGGCTTCAAAGTTGTTCCACGTTAACTAATTCCTCTGTGATCTTTAATTTAGAATTAAGTAAATCAACATAAAGAAAAAACAATTGTTAACTACTGTGTGATCTTTAATTTAGAATTAAATTTAATTAATGTAAAGAAAAAGCAATTATGTGAACCAATATTTGAGAGAGGTTAGTCTTTGCCCTTCCCCCCCCTTTTAATATCTTCTAGGGATTGAACTCAAGGTCTTTCACTGAGCTACATTCCCTGCCCTGTCTGTCTGTCTCTGTCTGTCAGTCTGTCTTTTTGAGAGAGTCTCACTATGCAGTTCAGACTGGCCTTGAGCTTTTTTCTGTAGCCCAGGCTGGTCTTTTCCAGGAGATTGAACTCAGGACCTTGTGCTTGCCAGGCAAGCACTTATTCCACTAAGCTATCTCCCTGGCCCCTCCAGGCTGGTCTTGAACTCACAACAATCTTCTTGCCTCAGCCTCCCCAGTGCTGGGATTCCAGGAGTGTACCACCAAGCCCCGCTAAATGTTTTAAAATTTTGAGACAGTATCTCACTAAGTTTCTTAGGTTGACCTTGAATTTGGCAATCGTGCTTCACTGCAGGTATGAGCTGCCATGCCCTGTGAGTCTTTTGTCTTTAAAGCCATCACAGATAATTATATGGAGTAACAGTTGCCAAAGAAACTGACCATAAACATCTCTTCCTCACAAAAATCTTATCCAGTTAAGTGTGAGAATTACTTTTCTTCCTCTTTCATAATGGCCAATCCATTTGCCTCATGAAACATACATCCTGTTGCTCATCATGACTTGTTTGTACCATGAGCAAGTTATAAGTAAAATTTTGTGGCATCTCTCTCAATTTCTCTCCAGGGATTGCTGTCTAGGCTGTATTAGCCTAGAACTCTATCTTGCCTCAGCCTATAAAGTTTGGGGATTATAGGAGAGTGATTTGAAGTTTGGGATGTTCATTTAAGAGATTTAACCATTCAGTGAGAATACTCTCAGTTTTCTTTGCGCATTTTGACTGTGTGCAGGTACCTTGAAGAACGATAGGTCTGAGTGTGGAAGGAGGGTAACCCTATAGGAGGGATACAGTGAGTTCCAGGCTAATGTGACTAATGTGGGATACAAAGACTCAGTAAAAAAAAAAAAAAAAAAAAAAAAAAGTGTTTCTTCTAAATTCTTTTTCTGATACTGGAGATTGAGCCTAGGACTATTACACTGAGCTACCACCTCCTTTCCTCCTTTCTTAGTGGGGGAGGGAGTACAGAGTTTCTAAATTGCTGAGATTGGTATGGAATTTAAGATTCTCCTGACTCAGTCTCTTAGAGTACCCTAAGTGTCTTAAATTCCAGAATTTTTACATTGACTGCTTGGAGACTTGTAATATTTTAGATTCCATTTTCAACTGAGTGATACTCTTTTGTGTAAAGTGACTTTCAGTCAGACTATAGCCAGTAATACTCATTTAAAACTATTTTATGTCAATAACTGAATTTTGTCTTCTTTTTTAATTGCTGAATTTCTGTCACCAAGATTTTTTTGTTTTGTTTTGATAATTAGATGACCTTTAGTATATTTACAGTTATGTGACTCCCCCCCTCCCCCCCTTTTTGGTTTTTTGAGAACATGGTCTTGCTTGTAGTTCACGCTGCCCTTGATCTCTAGGCAGACCTCTCACAATTTTGAAGACGAGGCTAGGTGAGGTGGCACATACCTGTAGTCCCAGCATTTGGGAGGCTGAGGCAGGAGGATTGCTGTGAGTTCCATGCTAGCCGGAGCTACATAGTGAGACCCCGTTTTTTTCTTCTTTCTAACAATTTTTTGTTTGTTTGTTTGTTTTGCGGGACTAGGGTTTCAACTCACGACCTTGCACTTGCCAGGCAGGCACTTGTGCCACGGAGCTATCTCCCCAGCCCTTTTTTTTATTTTTATTTTTTATTTTAAAGAGTAAAAATAGCTGAAACAAAGATAGGAAAACAGTAGCAAGCAAGAGTACATATAGTACAGGATTTTCAAAACAAGAAAAATTTAACAGTGGTTGTATTACATATTTTCATCATCAAATCTGTTTAGATTGATATAGATATGTGAGATTAGTCAAACAATTAAACATTAACACTTGCAATAAACCTTAGTTTTCTTTCACTCTTCCAAATACATTTTGTATGTAAGTCACTCTTCTAAAAAATAATGATAATAATAAAAAAAATTTATAGAAAAATATGGAATGCTTCACGAATTTGCGTGTCATCCTTGCACGGGGGCCTTGCTAATCTTCTCTGTATTGTTCTAATTTTAGTATATGTGCTGCCGAAGCGAGCACTCCCCAGTCCTTTTTTAACGATATTTTAAAAAAGAAACAGAAGTGATTTAGTTTGGCTCATGGTTTCTGAGGATCCAGTCAGTGGTTGGCTGGCTAGAGCAAGACCATCATTCTACAGGATGCTGGAGAGTAAAGTTGCTCTTATCTTGACGTCTGAGAAGCGGAACACAGAGATACCAGACTAGAGGTCTGTCACCCAAAGGCAGCCCCAGCCTCCCCACTCCAGCTGTGCCCCATGCCTAATACCACCTTTAACTGTGAACAGCTATGCTGTGATTGTGCACATGGTAGCCCCATGATCCAGTCACCTCACATATACAGAAGTCTCTTTATCTGGTCACAGTGACAGATAGGATTAAGTGGCACATGAAGTAAGGGTACAAGTTTTTTATGTTTTTGCTGTTTTCTGTGTATCCATTTTATCAGCACCATTTGTTGAAAGACTGTGTCATTGTTTTTTGTTTTCTGTTGTAGGGGTCTACAAGGTGTTCAGGGTCTCACTATGAGTTCGGACTCGTAGTGATCCACCTGTTTGCAGCCTCTCAAGAGCTGGGATTACAGGCGCACCACCATACCCATCTCAGTTGCCATCTCAGTGCACTCCAGGGGTGGGGCCCGCATGGCAGGCCTGGGGATTGAACCTGGCCCCTGCACCTGCTTACAGGTGCTTTAATCCACTGAGCTATTTGACTGGCCCTTAACTGTGTCACTGTTAACGAACATTCTTTTGCTTTTTCTTTTCTGCATGAAAAGAAGTGCCTGCTAGGTCAGTGCTCTGCACTAAGCTATATCCCCAGCCAATTTTCGGCATATTTGTCAAAATCTGTGGCTGTAAATAAATGTAAGGCTTATTTCTGGGTTCTCAATTTTGTTCCATTAATCTGCTTACCTGTTTTTGCAGATTTCACTGTCTCAATTGCACTGTCCAACTTTGTTTTATAATGGTATTGGGTCTCTTGCATTTCTATATGAATGTTAGGTGGTTTTTTTGTTTTTTTGCAGTACCAAGGATTGAACACAGGACCTTGTGCTTGCAAGGCAAGCACTTATTCCACTGAGCTATCTCCCTGGCCCCTCTATAATAATGTTAGAATCAGTTAGTTTCTGACATTTTGGTTGGATTCAATTAAATCTGTGGATCAGTACTGCCATCTTAACGGTGTCATCTTGTTTTAAGGAAGGAAAGGTTTATTTGGCTCACAGTTTTTGGAGGTATGAGTCCATAATTAGCTGGCTCCAAGGCAGGATGGCATGGCACGGGAGCAGCAGAAAAGGCAAAAACAGCAAGAAAAGGGGCTTATGTTTTGTTTTGTGAAAGAGAAGGTCTCACTCTGTAACTCAGGCTGGTCTTGAACTCCCTAGGAAGTGAAGGCTGGCCTTAAGCTCTCAGTGATCCTTCTGCTTCAGCCTCCATGTGCTGGGATTACAGTTGTACATCACTACCACATCCAGCTTTTGATCTTTTGATCTATAAATATATAATACTTTTCTTCCTTCCTTTCTTTCTTTTTTTTTTTTTTTTTTTTTTGTCTTTTTGAGACAGGGTCTCGCTAAGCAGTTCAGGCAGGCCTTGTTCACTTTTGTAGCCCAGGCTGGTCTCGAACTCACACTGATCCTCCTGCCTCAGCCTCCCAAGTGCTGGGATTACAGGTGTGCACCACCACGCCTGGCTAAATACTTTTCTATTTATTTAAATCTTTAACGCATTCAGCATAATTACATAGCTTTCAGTGTATGGTTATTCTACTTTCAGTTTCTTTTCTTTTTTTTTTTTTTTTGGTATTTTTAGGGAATGGTCTACAAGGTATTCAGGGCCTCACTTCTAGATTGGACTGGTAGTGATCTGCCTGTTTACAGCCTCCCAAGAGCTGGGATTATAGGCCACCACGCCTAGTCTCAATTGCCATTCTCAGTGCGTCCCAGGGGCAGGGCTGGTGGCAGGCTCCAGGATTGAGCTCTGGCCCCTGCACCTGCTTGTAGGCACTTTAATCCGTTGAGCTATTTGGCGGGCCCCTACTTCGCATTTCTGGGACCACAGGCGTGTACCACACTTGTCTGGCTAGAGTTGCTACCTAAATGTCACTTTTTCTCATTGTTAATTTTCCACTTGTTCTTTATTCATAAGAAGTGCTTGGAAGCATGACTCCTGTTTGAGTGTATTGCTTCATTATTTTATCTTAATTAGTTACATTGTGTGATACATATCTTGAATTGGTTGAGGTTTCTTAGGCTTAAGTTATTGCATTGTATTAGTCTGCCTAACAGGATTGTGTTAGACTTGTATAACTCAGTTTATTTAATAACTCATGTTAAGATTATAATGCCTTTAGTTTTATAATACATAAAATTTTAATAGATAAATGTAATTTTTGAAGGAGTAGTCACTTTTTTTTGAAATGGCATCTCACTGTGTAGTTCAGGCTGGTTTTGAACTCACTATGTAGCTAACGTTGAACTCTAGGCAATCTTCCTGCTCCAGCCTCCTGAGTCCTGGGACTATCGGCACGCACCACCATGTCCAACCTGAAGGAAGAGTCACTTGAATTTTTTTTTTTTTTGTGGAATTTGGGTTTAAACTCAGGCCCTTGTGCTTGCCAGGGCAGTGCTTATTCTACTGAGCTATCTCCCCAGCCCCATTGAGTTTTTGATTGATTGAATTTTTTTTGTTTTTGTTTTTTGGGGTTTATTTGTTTTCTGGGAATCCAACTCAGGGCCTTGCACTTGCCAGGCAGGCACTATGCCCCAGAGCTGTATCCGTGACCCTTGATTTCGTTTTGGATTGTGAATAAGTAGCATCTATAGTTTCATTGCCACATGAAATTAAAAATTTTAAAAATTGAAATAAAACCCTTGTGACATTAAGTACTTTATTTTGATTACCACCATATTTGCCTGTTAACTAAAATGAAGAGAATTTTTAAATTTAGTTTACTCTCAGTTATGAGACAAAGCTTTAAACTTTAAGTTTTATGTTTATGAGATTATTTCTAAAATATTAACATGTTTTCCAGGGTCAGATAAATGAAAGCATGGACCATGGGGGAGTTGGACCATATGAACTGTAAGTTTATATATGAATATTTTCACTGCCCTTTCTTTTTTTGTTACGCTGGTTGCAATTCATACCCAGCAAATGATTTCAATGACATGTTCTTAAATAGCCAATCATATTTGTGGACTTGCTTTATTGAGTTTGGCGCTAAAATCTGATCAATGTAATGACACATCCAGAGTTTTGATACTATATATAAATGTGGAAAAAGCAGTACTCATTCACAGAGCATAGGTCTGAGTTCCTTAGGAATTTTTATTAGTTTAGTATAGAGAATTATATATCTAACCATTTTTAACTTAAGGTTTTGGAGAAATTCCCTATCACTGAGAGATTTGTATGAGTGTATGTGTGTGTTGAGACAGGGTCTCACTGTGTAGTTCAAATTGGTCTTGAACTGACTGGATAGCCCAGGGTGGTCTCAAATTTGTGATGATCTTCTTGCCTTCGCCTCCCAAGTGCTGGGATCATAGATGTGTGCCACCACAGCCAGCTTCATATTTGTGCAGTCTTAAATCAGTCATTTTAAACAGCTTCTGTTAGGTGAATGTGCTGATTAATCTGCTCCCCACCTACCCTAGGTAAAAAGCTTTGCTTTAGGAGGAGACTGAGACGATAGATCATTCATATAATAATCGTTTAAATGACAGTCATCGGGGCCGGGGAGATAGCTCTGTGGCACAAGTGCCTGCCTGGAAAGTGCAAGGTTGTGAGTTTGAACCCCAGTCCCGCAAAAAAAAAAAAAAGAAAAAGAAAAAGAAAAATGACCGTCATCACCAATTTTGTACTCTTTAAGTCAGACCAATAATACAGAGAGCCGGGGCCAGCGAGATGGTTCAGTGGTCTAAAGCGCCTGCTTAGGAAAGCTCAGGCAACTGCAGGGACTGCGGTTCGATCCCTGGCACCACATGTTGCGCCAGCCCCACCACCAGGGCAGGCTGGGCCAGCCACTAAATAAATAAATAAATAAACAAACAAACACAACAAGCAAACAAATAAAATAAATAAATAAAAATTTAAAAAAAAAAAAAAAAAAAAAAAAA
>PVKN010010393.1:0-12984 GCA_004027915.1 Capromys pilorides
TCCTCCTCCTCCTCCTCCTCCTCCTCCTCCTCCTTCTCCTTCTGCTGCTGCTGCTGCTACTGCTGGAGTTGCTCATGACAAATGCAAAACCCTAACACCTGCCACTGAGACAAGGGAAAAATGACGCTTTAGTCTCTTGTCTGTTCTGAGGATTGGTACTTCTTGCTTAGTCCCCAAATTCTTAGACCCAAAGAGGATGCTTGCCTTCAGCTCCAGCTACCACCATCGGGCTAGGAAAGTTTTTTTTTTTTTTTTTTTTTTCTCTGTCTTTTTGAGACAGGGTCTTGCTATGCAGTTCAGGCTGGCCTTGAGCTCACTTTTGTAGCCCAGGCTGGTCTTGAACTCACATTGATGCTCCTGCCTCAGCCTCCCAAGTGCTGGGATTACAGGCATGTGCCACCACACCGGGCTCCAGTTAGGAAGTTGAGGGCACCCTCAGCTGATCCCCCCCACAGCTTGTTCTGAGTGCTCCCCCAGCCCCAGGAAATGGGGGTGACAGCACCTGCAGCTCCTAGCGCAGCTCTCTGAGCTGAGCCCCTCCAGCTATCAGTGCCTGGCAGCCCTGCAGCCATTTCCTGGGTCTTGTTCTCCTTTTCGAGCTATGACTAGAGACTGTGGTCAGAAGCTTATTCTGCAGTACAAGGGTTGCCTTTGCTTTGTGGAGGAGGGTCGGGGTAACAGGCGCCACCTTGGGGCAGGGGCTTTTTCTCTGTAAAGGACCTTGGGGCAGGGGCTTTTTCTCTGTAAAGAACTTGAGGAATGTTTACTTAGTGGATGGGCTCTGCTGACACCATGCAGGTAATGTTCAGCTACGAAACCTGGTGTGGAAAGGGGGCCCAGGGTCAGGCGTGTGGTTCGGGTTTTGAAAAGGTGGCTGTGAGTCAGTGCGCACACTGGGGTTGCTGTGTAGCTGCCCCGCAGTTGCCCTGTAGCTGTCCTCCGGTAAAAGAGCCACGCAGGGGGCTCCTGCCTGCCCAAGAGCTGCAGATGGAAGTCAGGGCGGCTGCAGGTTCAGAGCATGGCTAGAGGAAAGCTGAAAATGCAAAGAACCCCAGGCAAGCAATGGCCTGTGTTTCCTGCTGGCTCTTGTGTGGCAGTTGACATCCCTCTGGGTAGGGACGGCACATGCCTGAAATCCCAGCACTGGGAGACAGAGGCAATAGCATCATCATGTGTTCAATTCCAGCCTGGGCTGCATAGCAAGATGCCTCAAAAAAGAAAAAAAAAAAAAAAGTTGACATCTGTATGATTCATAAATCGTCTACTTTGGTTTCTACCCAAATAAGCTAAAATCTTCCACTCACACACAAAATAAAATCTGCACACAAATGTATGTAGCAGCTTTATCCATAATGGCTAAAAGTTGGAAGAAATCAAGATATCTTTAAGTAGGCAAATGGATAAACTGAGGTACACCCATACGGTGGAATATTACTCAGCCATGAAAAGAAATAAGCAGCTATGTGACAGAGGTACACATGAGTAAATGAAAGAGGCCAAGGTGAAAGGCTGCCTCCTCAGAGTCTGGCTATGTGATGTCCCTACCTGAGGTTAAGGGATGACGAGGGGGAAGGAAGGACAGAGCGTAGGATTTTCAGGACAGTCAGACTACTTGGTATAACACTATAATTCATGCTACAGCTGTCACAACCCGTAGAATGGCCGGGGGAGATGGCTCAGTAGAATAAGCACCGGGCTGGCAAGGTTAAGGTCCAGAGTTCAATCCCCAGTACTGACAAAAAAAAAAGAATCAAAATATATGGATAATATTTAATGTTTAGGGGGCTAGGGAGATAGCTCCATGGCACAAGTGCTTGCCTGGCAAGTGCAAGGTTGTGAGTTGGAACCCCAGCCCCCCCCCCCAAAGAAAAACAACCCACAGAATGGACGCACCCTAATAAACCATGGGCTTTGTTTAGCGGTCGTGCTACCATCATGAGCTCATTGATTATAACAAGTGCGCTGTACTAGTGCGAGACGCAAGGTTCGTGGAAGCTCTGGGCTTCTGCTCAATTCTTCTGTAAATCAAAAATTGCTCCCCAGAATAAAGTCTGCTTCATTTCCACGGCTGGGGCTTGAACCCAGGGCCTTTGTACTAACTACACCCCATTCGCACTGCGCTTTTTTGCTTTGTTTTTATTGTGAGGTGGTTCTCATTAAATATCTAAGTTCCCTGGGCTGGGGAGGTAGCTCTGTGGCACAAGTGCCTGGCCTGGTAAGTGCGAAGGCATGAGTTCAAGCCCTGGTCCCACAAAAAAATAAAAATAAAAAAGTAAACAGATTTCTTTTTTTTTTTGTAAGTTTATTTTGTTTTTTTAAACCTCATTTATTTATTTATTTGTGTTCTGGCTGGCTCAGCCCGCCCTGGGGGTGGGGCTGGCGCAGCATGTGGCGCTGGGGATCGAACCGCAGTCCCTGTGGCTGCCCAAGCTTGCCCAAGCAGGAGCTCTAGACCACTGAGCCATCTCGCCGGCTCCGAAAAAAGTAAGTAGATTTCTGAGTTCCCAAGACTGAATTTGAGGGGGCCGGCGAGATGGTTCAGTGGTCTAAAGCGCCTGCTTAGGAAAGCTCAGGCAACTGCAGGGACTGCGGTTCAATCCCCAGCACCACATGCTGCGCCAGCCCCCACCACCAGGGCAGGCTGAGCCAGCCACAAAATAAATAAAATAAAGAAACAAACACAACAAGCAAACAAATAAATAAATAAAATTAAAAAAAAAAAAAAAGACTGAATTTGAACTTAAAATTTTCCTGCCTCAGCCTCCTCACTGGGATTACAGGTGTGAAATCTTTTTTTTTTTTTTAGGGAAGGGTCTACATAGTGTTTTGGGTCTCACTACTAGATTGGACTCCTAGTCATCCACCTGTTTACAGCCTGCAAGAGCTGGGATTACAGGTGTGCACCACCATACCCACTCTCCATTGTCATCTCAGGCACCCTGGGGTGGATTGACACCCCCACCCCCATCCCTGCGCCTGCTCACAGGTGCTTTAATCTGTTCAGCTATTTGGCTGGCCCTCAGGACCCTACACTTGCCAGTCAGGCACTTATGTCACTGACCTATCTCCCCGTCCTTTTTTTTTTTTCTCTTTTTGAGACAGGGTCTCATTATGCAGTTCAGCCTGGCCTGGAGCTCACTTTTGTAACTAACTCAGGCTAGTCTCAAACTCACATAGATTCTCCTGCCTCAGCCTCCCAAGTGCTGGAGATACAGGCATGTGCCACCACCCTCAGGTTTTTTATTTTTATTTTTTAAATATTTATTTATTCATTTATTTGTTTGTTTGTTTGTTTGTCTTTTTGAGACAGGGTCTCACTATGCAGTTCAGGCTGGGGTTGAGCTCACTTTTGTAGCCCAGGCTGGTCTCGAACGCACACCGATCCTCCTGCCTCAGCCTCCCAAGTGCTGGGATTACAGGTATGCACCACCACGCCCAGCTAATCCCAGACCTATTTATTTATTTATTTTACTGTTTTTATGTATTTAGTACAGGGTCTCACTATACAGATCGGATTTGTAGTGTTCCTCCTGTTTTCAGCCTCCCAAACGCTGGGATTACAGGTGTGTGCCACCATGCCTAGTTTCTATCACCATCTCAGTGCATCCTGGGGGCAGGGCCTGGCACAGGAGCCCAACCCCTGAGCTCTGCCTAAGCAGGCACTTTAGTCCGATGAGCTATCTCTCCCCACCCCACAGCCCTTTTTATTCTGAGACAAAGCCTGCCTCAGTTTTACAGGCTGATCTTGAAATTGTGATCTCCTTCCTCTGTTTTCTAGTAACTGTGATTACAAGGGCTTGCCACCCATGCCCGGCTCAGCAAACGCTTTTTTAAAAAAGAAACATAAAGGGGCTGGCCAACAGCTCAGCCGATTAAAGTGACTGGAAGCAGGCGCAGGGGCCGGGGGTTTGATCACTGGACTTGCAGTGCCGGCCCTGTCCCTAGAGCGTTCAGATGGCAATTGAGACTGGGCATGGTGGCGCACGCCTGTAATCCCAGCTCTTGGGAGGCTGTAAAGAGGAGGGGAAAAAAAGAAAAGAAAGAAAGGAAAGGAAAGGAAAGGAAGAAGAAAGAGAAAGAAAGAAAGAAAGAAAGAAAGAAAGAAAGAAAGAAAGAAAGAAAGAAAGAAAGAAAGAAAGAAAGAGGCAGATCAGGATCATTACAAGAGTCTAATCTAGTAGTGAGACCCTGAACACCCTGTCCTGGTAGACCCTTCCCAAAATACAAATAAAATAAAACATAAAGGATGGCCTTCTTTTGCTTGAAAATCTAAACAGAGATCCCAGACTTCCGTCACAAAGCGAGTTGCAGGACGCCCGCCCCTGCTTGCAGTGTCTGGCGCAGCCGGGCTCGCCTGTCTCTCCACAGCAGATCGCTGGCTGACACCGCGCCAAGCACGATTCCTCCTCCTGGGGCCTCTGCGTGCGAGACGCCTTCTGTTCACGAGGCTGTGGAGGCCACTCCGCCAGCAGCTCCGGGTTCTGTTCCTGTCTGCTCTGCAGACAGCGCGACCACGCCACCCCCTCGCTCAGCCCTGCGTGGGCACGCCGCGGCCCCTGCACCGCCTTCTTCCGCCTGTTCGCCGACTCTGGCTTGCCGCCACGTTTGTTACATTCGCATGCTACAGTGACATAATGCCACCGACGGTCACTCACACAGCAACAGTGTGTTTCCACATCGTCCGGAAAGCTGGAAGTTCAGGCTAAGGTCTAGCACCGTGGGCTTCCGAGGCCTCGCTCTTGTCCCGAGGAGCCTGCTTCCCAACATCCCCATAAAATGCCCGAGCTCATCAGCTTATTCTAATCATCTTTTTTGTTTGTTTGTTTTTCTAACTATCTTTAATACTTTATCTTACCTTCATCTTATTATCCGCATATTTTCAATTTTTTTTATCTCTATAGTCAGCTATAATTGACACACAAAAAGTCTATACATTTAAGTTGTACACATGATAATTTAAATTGGATGATGTGTACACTGTGAATTTTTTTTTTTTTTTTTTTTTTTTTTTTTTTGAGACAGAGTCTGTCTGGAAGCTGCCACTCCACTGTAGGCCTAGAGCCCATAGGCCCAGGGCAGCAGGGATGGGGCAGCCTTAGTGGGCCATAGCAGTAGTGGCTGCAGCCCCCGGAGGATCTGCAGGCAGAGCCTCCGGCCAAAGAGAATTTTTTTTTTCTTTGAGACATGGCCTCAATATGTAGTGGTCTCAGTTACTGTTCCCTTGTTGCTGGGACAAATATCAGACACTTGAAATGAAGGAAGGGAAGGTTTATTTAGCTCATCGTTAACGGAGGTTTCAGCCTATGCTCATCTGCCTCCAAGGCAGAGTGGCACATGGCAGAGGGCAGCAGTTCATGCCGGTGGAAGGCAGCAAAACAGCAACAACGGCGAGGGAGAGGAAGTCCGCCTCCCTTCAACTGCATTCAGGCTATGTGCCCCAGGCTGGGTGTGGTCCTCACCCATAATCCCAGTAGTACTAAAACCCATAATCCTGCCCTTGATCATGAATTAATCTCAAACTCTAGCAGTCCCTGCCCATGACTGCATGAGGCTTTGGAGGGGACAAGTAGACACAAACCATAACAATAGGGGCTGGCAAGACGGTTCCGCGATCTAAAGCACCTGCTTAGGAAAGCTTAGGCAACTGCAGGGACTGCGGTTCGATCCCCAGCACAACATGCTGCAGCAGCCCCACCCCCAGGGCAGGCGGAGCCAGCCATTAAATAAATAAATAAATAAATACCAAAAAAAAAAAACAAAAACATAACAGTAGTCCAGACTGGTCTTGAACTCACAGCGATCCTCTTGCATCAGCCTCTCAAGTACTGTGATTATAAGCAGATACCACTATGCCTGGCTTTAGGAAATGATCTTTTCTTTTTCTTTTTTGTCTTTTGGGCCAAGTTCTCACTATGCAGCTCAGGCTGACCTTGAGCTCACTTTGTAGCCCAGGCTGGTTTTTTTTTTTTTTTGGTGGACCGGGGTTCAAACTCATGATCTTGCACTTGCCAGGCAGGCACTTGTGCCACAGAGCTATCTTCCCAGCCCTTCCCAGGCTGGTCTTGAATTCACAACAGTCCTCTCGCCTTGGACTCCTGAGTCCTGGGATTTCAGGCGTGCCTCCCCCACTTCTAAGCCACACTCTGCTGTACTGTCTGGAACATGCTTCCTTGGTCTTATGAAATATGAATAGGCTGAGAATTTTGCAAATCTTAGGTTTGTGGCTCCTTTTTCTTTAATTCCCCCATCAATATATCTCTTTCTTCACAGTCTACTGTCATGCATAAGGAAACAGCAGTTTACAACATCACCATGTTGCTCAATGGTCTTCTTAGCTAAATATCTACCTCACCGCCAGTAAATTATACTTTCTACCTGCCAGGTGGAATGGCACACGCCTATAATGCCAACACTCAGGAGGCTGAGGCAGGAGGATCACCCTGAGTTGAGGACCATCCTGTGCTACATAGTGAGTTCAAGACTAGCCTGAAATACACAGGGAAACCCCATCTCAATAACAAAATAAAAATGAAAAATAAAAGGAAGAAGTTGTACTTCACCCAAAACACTGAATTAAGAGACCGGAGTTTAGGCATTGAATTGTAAAGATCACCTTTCCTCCAGTTTCAGTGATATAGCTCTCATTTCTTCCTGAGAACATACCAGTGTCCCCCTTAACTTCTGTACCCCTCCAGCAAGCTCTTGTGGGCAGCCCAGGCATCTCTTAATATAGTGGTGGTGAACCTATGGCAATTCTGTTATTGTCTTTTTCTTTTAAGACAAATGATGCTCACTTGGGTGTTTTTGTTGTTTGCTCATTTGTTTTGGACTGGAAATTGAACTCAGGACCTCTTGCTTGCCAACACTGGTTTCTGGTGCCAAGAAGTGGAGCGCTGTTGCCACGAAGGCCCAAGAACATAGAAGTGATTTGGAAGTGTGTAGTGGGGAGAGGCTGGACAGATTTTGAGGAGCAGACTAGGACAGTGGTGGGGAACCTTTCAGAGACCGAGTAACTCCACTGTAACCCCGAACCCACTTATTTATCACAAAAGGGCAACACTGTAATTAAACCTGAACACTGTTTTTTTGTTTTTGTTTTTTTTTTTTTTTGGTGGAACTAAGGATTGAACTCAGGCCCTTGAGCTTGCCAGGCAAGCATTTATTCTACTGAGCTATCTCCCCAGCTCTGAACACTGTTTTTTAAAAAACAAGTCTCCAGGGCTGGAAATACAGTTCCCTGTGGGTAGGTGTGCCCCCAGTGCCTCATGCAGTCACGGGGCGGCTTCTAGAGTTTGTGATGCATCATGATCCAGTGCTGGGATGGAGTGTGATGCTACTCTCACTCTTGGGCAGGTAATCTGCATTACAACGGGTAAGGTGAGAGACTAGCTAGCTGCCCCTCCCTTTGCTGTGTGCTGTTTTCCTGTGGCCATGAGCAGCTGCCCTCTTTCTGTGCCACTCTGCCCTGGAGCCAGCCAAGTATGGACTGAAATCTCTACTAACTGTGAGCTAGGTAAACCTTTCCTTCCTTAATTCTGGGTGTCGGGTATTTTGTCTGAGTGAGACTAGAGGAACCGAGACACCACCTAAAGTGGTGCTCTCTCCTGCCTAGCACTGGTTCCAAGGCAAATGCACTGGGTGCTGCTGCCGGGTCCCAAAATGCCACAGCTCTTGCCTGCCCGATAGCCTATGAACTATAGGAAGGGGAGATGACTATGGCTCCACCCGCCTGAGGGAGGGGGTGCAGCAGTGGCCTGAGAGGGGAGGTGCCCAGGAAAAGCTTCTGCTGCAGGGTGCGCCCATGCGGTGGAAGTGGGACAGCACTGTGGCACACAGGGAGCTGCGAAATCCCTGGACAGAGGGTAGAAATAGAATCACTGGGGCTGTGCCCATGCTGCTGTCTCGTGGGGTTACTTTGGCACTGGGCAGCAGCGAGGCTGGGGTTAGCTTGCAAGGAGTTGTTTAAGGTAGTGGTTGTTTGCACTGGAATTGTGACACCCACACTCACTTCCCTCTTAGTAACCTGTTCTTCCTTTGTCCTCAGCTCTTCTTTTGTCAACACAGATAAACTACTTATCTTTCTACTTATCTTTGTAGATATTGTTTATGGTATATTCTGACATATTAATAATTGTTATCAGCAATAAGCATAATGTGCATGGTGCTGTAATATAGTAAAATTAATTTAATCTCTGCAATATATGTTAAAAGTGTCTGGTCCTCGGGGCCAGGGAAACAGTTCAGTGGGATAAGTGCTTGCCTGGCAAGTACAAGGGCCTGAGTTCAATCCCCAGTCCTGCAAAAAAAATAAAATAAACAAATAAAAAAGTAGTCCTCAAACCCCAGCCCTGGGGAATAAAATATCCAGCCCCTTAAAATGAGGTTTTAGGGCTGGTAAGATAGCTCCGCAGAGTAAAGCACCTGCTTAGGTAAGTGTAGGGACTGTATTTCAATCTCAGGCACCACATGCCACATCAGCCCTGCCCCCAAGGGGCGCTGAAGCAGCCAGAGTCCCAGCCTAGTGCCGCACGCCTGGAATCCCAACACTGGCAAGGCTGAAAACAAGAGGATCACCACTAGTCCAAGCTGTGTAGTGAGACCCTGTGACAACCAAATACATTTTTTTCCAGGTTCATAATTTATTGTACATTGAGTATTATATGATGCGTTGACATTAGCTCCTCCAGGCATGGGACTTAACAGATGAAGTCAGACAGTGTAAAACTCTAGCAGGAGTAATGCTAGTAATGTTTGATCCCAAAACATTTATGTTGCTTTCACTGCTGGTGTTTTTTTAGACCTTAATTTGAAGTTCAAGATCAGCAGAGCGGTGCTTCCCTAGGCAGCCAGCACCCAATTCACTCTACCCATGAGAGTGTAAGAGAATGAATATTGTTTGATGTCAGCGAACTGGAACTGGGCATCATGTTCTGGACCTGTCATGATTTCAATCTCACCAGAAACACAAGCACTGTAACTGGTGTCCTTTAACCTACACCTCCACAGCGTGGCTGGCCCGAATACATTTTTTTAAAAAAAGTTTGAGTTTTTGCATTGTTGTTATTCAATTTTGCTTCTCCAGTGCTGGAGATGGAGTCTCCAGCCTCACCTGTGCTGCCAAAGTTCTCTACAGTGAGCTATTGCTCCCATCTGAAATAAGTTGGTGGTTTTTTGTTTTGTTTTGTTTTTGCAGTACTGGAGATTGAACTTAGGCCCTTGCGCTTGCCAGGCAAGCACTTATTCTACTGAGCTATCTCCCTGGCCCCTTGAAAAAGTATTAAATAAAGGGATGCATTAAAAGAAAACTAGGAGTATGGTTAGAAAGTACTAAGAAGCAGAAAACTAGACGGCAGCCCAAGGGTAGGGTGTGGGCCCAACAGCCTGAGGTCCTTAGCTCAACCTCCAGCACCGCCAGAAGTTGGTAACTTGTTCATATACCAATTGATTACTTGTCCACTGAAAATTATTCTTTATTTTATTTTAAGGAATTTATCTATTTGTTCATTTATTTATTTATTTATACTGTGACCAGCTCAGCCTGCCCTGGAGGTGGGCCTGGCGCAGCATGTGGTGCTAGGGATCAAACCGCAGTCCCCGTGGTTGCCTGAGCTTGCCTAAACAGGCACTTTATTTATTTATTTATTTATTTTTGCGGGACTGGGGTTCAAACTCATGACCTTACACTTGCTAGGCAGGCACTTGTGCCACGGAGCTACCTCCTTAGCCCCAAAGAGCAGGCACTTTAAACCACTGAACTATCTCACTGGCCCATGTCCACTGGAAGTTAATAACTGTATTGTATTAAAAAATATGAAGGTCAGGGTTAGGGATGCATATCTGTAATATTAGCAGCCAGGAGCTGAGGCAGGAAGATCTGCAAGTTTGAGGCCAGCATGGGCTACATAGCAAGGCCCTGTCTTAAAAAACAACCGAAAGCGATGATAAAACCTGTATTTAGTTTACAGTTCTGGGAAAGCAAGGCTGTGGCCCCAGCATTGGCTCTGTTTGGAGGAGGACACTCATGGTGGCAGATTGTGGAGCAGCAGATGACAAACTGAGAGTGTGACAGATTGGTCAGGGCTCACCCAGCATGTGTGAGGCAGCAAGTTAATTTCCAGCACTTGATACAACTAAACTTAGTGCAAAGAAGGCTCTGCGTGGCATTCCCCCAGGGGGATAGGCACATGTGTGGCAGCCCTGGCGTGACACCGTGGGTCAGGCGGGTCACATCTGCATCTGTCCGTGTGTCTGCCCCACCTCTTTCTCACCAGCAAATTTCATCACAGCCCCCACCCCATGCTTCTACCTAATCTCAGAAATTTCACAACAGCCTCATCTCTCAGCATCAAAGTCAGCTTGTGCTTTTCACCTTCTTGTGGTTTTATATTTGGAGATAGGGTGTTCTTGTTGTCCAGGCTCTCCTTGATCTTTCGGTGAAAATGGGGCCCAGTGGCCCATGCTTGAGGCAGAAGGATGGCGGCCCTGCAGCCTGGCCTGGGCTACAAGGTGAGCTCAAGGCCAGTGTGAACTACACAGCAAGACCCTCAAAATCAAAAACCAAAACCCAAACCAAAGCAGCAGAACTTGCTGTGCTGCCCAGTCTGGCTTCAAGCTTGCCATCACCCTGCCTCAGCCTCTCAGATGCTGGCGTATCCCACTGTGCCCCAGCCAATTTCTTATTTTGTTTTCTTGTTTTTGTCTTTTGGGGACAGTTTGGGCTATGAGGTTGAGGCTGACTTTAAGCTCACTTTATAGCTCAGGCTGGTTTCAAACTCACAACCTCCTGAGTGCTGTGTCACCAAGCCCAGCCCTTTTTTTCAGGACAGGTTCAAACTCACAACCTTGCTCTTGCCAGGCAGGCACTTGTGCCACGAGCTATCTCCCCAGCCCCTCCAACACTTTGTTTTTATTTTTTTAAATTTTATTATGGCCGGCTTAGCCTGCCCTAGGGGTGGGGCTAGCACAGCATGTGGTGCCAGGGATCGAACTGTGGTCCCTGAGGCCGCCTAAGGTTTCCTAAGCAGGCGCTTTAGACAGCTGAGCCATTCTGCAGGCCCCAACACTTTAGACATACACAATGAACACACTTATCAGGGAACTCGTGCCAGTACATGATATATCTTTTTTCTTTTTCTTTTTTTTTTTTTTTTTGTACTTGAGACGAGTTCGTGTTCTCTAAAACTAAAGAATGAACATTAGGAACAAACGGTTATGAGCAGAATAGATTTATTGGGGGAAAGAAAGCTCCTGTCTGAGAAAAGGACAGGACAGCGGTCCCAAGTGGGTGGTCGTCCCCTCCTCCCCCCAACCTGTCTCTTTCGGGGACTTTCATAATGTAAAATCACGTTGTGAGGCAGGTGGTGGAGAACATGGGAACTCGCTTAGGTGGACATGAGGTGGGACAAAGCCATGGTCAGCCAATGAGATTGCAAGCACCATTGCTCAGGTAAAATTGATTAAATCCAGCACCAAATAAGGAAGTGAGTCATTTAGCAAGCCGGACAGGGTCCCTTCCTGTTGGGGGCTGGGTTAGTGATTTAGCTGGGCTCTTTCAAGGTGATTGATACCTACTTAGGATATCAATCCCTGATGCCCATCCCTAGGTAGTAAGTACATGATGTATCTGGTTGTTGTTGTTTTTGTTTTTGTGGGACTGGGGTTCAAACGACCTTGCATTTGCCAGGCAGGCACTTGTGCCACAGAGCTGTCTCCCCAGCCCCAGCTAATGCAATATTAAAACATGTATGTCTAAAAAGAAAAAAAAAAACATGTATGTCTGACTGGTTTCTTTTAAGGGTGTGGTCTCCAGGTCCATCCATTTAAGTGGTGCATGTCTCTAGTATATCTTTCTTTTTAAAAAATTATTTTATTTTATTTTTTATTTTCTTTTATGGGGAAAAAAGTATGTGTTTAGAATTAGCAATGGCTGGACTCAGTGTAGATGGTCCCAGTGTTGTTGGCGGCATCCAACATGTCATAATCGGGAGCCAGCGAACATACGCCTCCCTCTCTCCATCCGGCCCACTGGGGTTCTGACCTGGGCCACATCGAGCTCACTTCTGCACAGCTTGTTTGATCTCGTGCTTATTGATGCTGACACCCACAGTGAACATGAGTGTGCTGTGGTCCTTGATATTTTTCATGGCTAACAGCATAGTGATCAAGCTTGTTTCTTCTGGGGGTGATCTTCTGAGGGTATCTGGGCTGCCTCCAGCGCTGTAGCGTCTTGGGATGGCGGAAAGTGGGTGATGTTCCTAGCTGTTTGTTTTTTTTTTTTAAATGTATTTAAGTGTATTTAGTGTATTTAAGTGTATTTAAGTGTATTTAGTACAGGGCCTACAGGGTCTCACTATGGACTCACAGCTGACTCATAGTGATCTTCCTGCTTTCAGCCTCCCAAGCACTGGGATTACAGGCGTGCACCATCACACCCAGTCTCAGTTGCTATCTCAGTGCATCCTGGGAACGGCACAGCAAGCTGGGGAAGGAACCCTGGCTGCTGTGCTCTGCCTAAGCAGGCGCTTTATTCCTCTGAGCTATCTGGCCCGCCCATGTATCTTCTTTTTATAACTGTGGATGCCTTTCAGCATGGCCTTCTTGGCCTTCAAAACTTTTGCTTTGGCTTCAGCTTTGGGAGAAGCAGGAACTTTCTTCTTTGCCTTCAGCAACATCTTGATAAAAAGGCCTAAAAAGATTATTATTACCATTTTTTTTTTTTTTTTTTTTTTTGCTAGGACCAGAGTTTGAACTCTGGACCTTGCACTTGCCAGGCAGGCACTTGTGCCACAGAGCTATTTCCCCGGCCCCTAATTTTTTAAATTATAAAAAAAATGTTTGAGGGGGTCAGGGAGATAGCTCAGTGGAATAAGTGCTTGCTTGGCAAGTGCAAGGTCCTGAGTTCAATCCCTGGAACTGAAGAAAAAGTTTGTAGGGTCAGCCAAATAGCTCAGCAAATTAAAGTGTCTGCAAGCAGGCTCAGGGACC
>PVKN010010394.1:0-22707 GCA_004027915.1 Capromys pilorides
GAAAGAAAGACTCTGGGGATGTTGAAGAGACCCCCCCCCCCCCACCAAGAGATAGCTGGGGTCTTGGAGTCGTTGTCCAGAGAGTAGAATCATATGAACTCTAGGAGCTCTCTAGGTCCACCCCATTTCCATTCTACAGAAAGTGAGAATGAGACCCCAGCTGGGCAGGACATTGCCCAGGCCAGTTCAGCCACCCTGTAGTCCAGGTTAGCCTTCATGAGGTGCAGCAGGCTTGGAGGGTGAGCTGACCTCTGAGCATCCCCGGCCAGGTAGCCTGCTGCCAAGGGGCCCTGCGTACCCAGTGGCAGTGTTCATCCTATGGGCCCTCAGAACCAGCCAGTGTGCTGTCTGAACCCTCATAGACTTTGTCTGCAGTGGGAACTGGACAAGAGTCAGCGGAGAAGAAAACACTCTTAGGTATAGTGAAGATACCTGGAGGCCCACAGACCTATGTATGTATCAAGGGTCAATGGATCGCAAAGGTGTGTGCACTGTGACGTCATCTTGTAACTGGGTCTCAAGGCCAAACTAAGGGAAGGCCCCTAGTGGGGTCCTTCTAGACTTCAGTGTGAGGAGAACATGGGCCCCTGGGCCCATTGCATTAGCAATGGTTGTCTCTGCCTTTGAAAAAGCCCCAGCTTGGTCAGCAGAGGTGGCCACCCTGGCAGGGAAATGAGGCTGACGGAGGCCCTGGTCCCAGTGGTGCAGCCTCCTGCCCCTCGAGGACTTCCTCAGGACTCTGAGTCTGTCTAGAAATAGTTCTTTCCTAAGCTCATTTTAAGTTAGCAAGAAGTGAACCCCAGAAACTTTGGCATCTAGTGACTGGAATGTTCACATATGACAGATGCTTGATGTCAACAACAGGGGTTCAAACCCTGGCTCTGCCACTGATAGAAGTGACTTAGGGCCAGGGATATAGCTCAGCAGCACAGTGCCTGCCTAGCAAACACAAGGTTATGAGTTCGATTCCTGGTACCAAAAACAGACAAACAAACAAAAAGTGATTTAGGACAGATAACCTAACTTCAGCTGTAGATGAGTGTAATAAAAGCATCCCCTTGGCCTATTGGGAGCATACATTTAAAGAATTCATGTCAAACACTGGCCGAGTGTCTGGCTACAGGAAGCTCTGGGTCAGTGTGACTGTCATTGCCACCAGAGTCACAACTCTGGCCTGAGTGGGGAGCAGTGTTCAGGGGATGCTCAGGGGACCCAGAGGGCTGGGACCGGGCAGAAAGTAGCAATGCAGGGTGCAGGGGTGGAGCTGGCTTGGGCTGCCCGCCCCACCTGTGACCTGCTTCTCCCAACTCTGGGTTGGTTGTGATCCCCGAGCCCTCTCTGTGGGCAGCATCTTGAGTTGCCTTCTTGCCATCCTCTGTCCCCCAAACCAGCCAGTTCTGGACGTAGCTTCTCTTTAATGGAAGTCCTAGGGATCTTGACATAAGGCACCAGCTTGGCAAGGCAGGCACCTTCCTCCTCTGCCACTAGACTCCCAAGGGAAGTCTAGTGTGCCAGCTGGCGGTTTCAGAAGATGTCAGGGACAATGTAGTCAGTGTGAAGGCCATCAATCAGTCCAGCTCCGTTGTTGTGGATAAACCAGCAGGATACCTCTGCCCCATGTCGTGGGTCCCTACTGTAGTCCTTTTGCAAGCCTCTGGGGACAGACAAGCCAGCTGAGGTTACTCTCTGAACCTGGCTAGGCAGTACCTCCCCCAGAAGCACCTCCCAGCCAGTTCTGGGCATAGCTCACACCGTGATGGTTGGGCCACTGTGACCCCTGGAGGAAGGGCCAGCCCAACCATAGAGAACAGAGAGCACCCTGGGCAGAAACGTTGGCAAGCCAACCACCCACCTGGTGACTGTCAGCCGGCGGTTTTTCACCACCAGTGTGGCATCTGGTTTTGTGGGGTCAGAGCCTGAGTGGAGATCTGACACTTCGAAATCAAAGGGGTGTAAGAATTGTCCTGGAAAGGTGCAGGAGAGGCAGAAGTTACTGTCAGGGGTGTGTGGTCAGCAGTGCTCCCGGGGGGCTGAGCCTGCTTCCTGAATGGGTTTTTCAAGTGCGTGAGTGTTTCTCGTAAGACTTGGCATCAAAATCCACCTTGGGCTGGGGAGATGGTTCAGCTGTCTAAAGCGCCTGCTTAGGAAAGCTTAGGCAACTGCAGTGACCACGGTTCAATCCCCAGCACCACATGCTGCGCCAGCCCCACCCCCAGGGCAGGCTGAGCCAGCCATAATTAAAAAAAAAAATCATCAGTAAAATCCACCTTAATTCACTTGCTGTAGGGATGCATATAATTCCAGGTTGTACTATTTTATAACCAGTTCTGAAAGGATCTGGCTGCAGAGAGAGGTTGGAAGTTTTGGTGCCCACTGGAGAACAGAACCATCAGAAAGGCCACTGAGGTGTAGTGTGGCTGCTGACCCTTCCCACTCACAGTACCTGGGGACCCTCTGGACCCCTCTGTCTGCTAAGTTTTTGTGTTTGATCACAGCACTTTGACAGGACCCTCACCAGGATGAGCCATCTTGAAGCCTTTAATCTCGGCAGCCATGCCCAGGACCCAAGAGCATATCCCGCCAGTCATACCCAACAGCCCATGTGTCCGGGGTGACATCCAGCGACTCTCCAGCACATAGAAGCCCAGGAAGTCCTGGTGGACTGCACTCCCCTTCCACACTCGGTGTAGGACAACTTCAAAGGTGGCTTTGTCATCCATAGACACCACCAGGTTCATCTTCTTGTTGATAGTCACCACCATCCTGCAGACGTGAAAACAGGACTGCACCCCTCTCCATTTGGTCATCCCCATCCTCTGAGTCCCAGATCTTATGACCAGAGTTAAATTAGAGACTAAATTATTTGCCCACAGTCACACAGCTAGTAAGCAGTGAATCCAAGACTTAAGTCCTAGACAGTCTATCATCAGAGTCTGTGGCCTCTGCTGTCCACTCATCACATATCTTCCACGCGAGACTCAGCTCTGCTGCCCAGAATCAGGCTCTGGTGCTGGATAGCTCGTTAAATACATGAATGACCAAAGAAAGGAGCAAGCATGAAACAAGCAGACGCGACCGGTGCTGAAAGAGAAGCCCGGACAACTCAGGTTCAGCAGAACAAGAGAGCAGAGGGTTTTGCAGAAGCAGTGCATGCTGGATCTGGGAAGAAGGGCTGGCTTTTGGGTGGTGTTGGGGGTGGAATTCAGGGCCCTCTGGCATCTAGGCCAGGAGCAGGTGCCCAGGATCCAAGGAAAGTGGTCCCCAGACTCTGACTGTCTGTACGGGGCCTATGGACACTAAGGAGAGTGCTCTGCAGGTTGAGGCAGCAGAACAAACGCAAAGAGCCTGGGGCTTCACCACCCTCTGGCCCAGGCCTGGCCGAGTTACCCATCCTGCCGCAGCACAGCCTGGTCTCTCCAGGAAAAGATGGGCCCACCAGAGCCAGGGTTCAGTGTGATGTTTTGGGGGGTCACTTCCAGTTGAAAGTCTGTTGCAGGGTTTATGATCCCCAGCCGCCCAAAGTATGTGACCTCGTGTTCCCCGGGGCGGCTGGCCTTGCTGCCAATGAGCTGCCCGTTCACCGAGAAACCTGCAGGGGGGATGGGTCATTATCAGGGAGGGGTCCGGTGACCTTCGCTGCTTGAGCTCTGCATCCTTCCACACCACAGGAAGCGCTGTCAGAACATGGCCTGCTCCTAGCACCAACTCCTCTGCCTCCTCTCCCTTCTTGCCACACCAGACGCCCCAGGCCTAAGCTTCTGTCTGGGACTCTGAGAGAGGCCTTGCCTCCCTGTCTCTGTCCTCACACAGGAAGAGGCTCAGCGTGTTGGCAGAACACTGCAGAGCCCCTTCCAGGAGGCCTCCCCTCGCCTGAGCACCTGGCACAGCATGGCTCACACCCTGAAGTGACCATCTATGAGGAGGGCCACCTGTCTGCTGTCAGCGGGGACTGTCTGGGTTCCCACTGCACTCCCAGCCCCTAGCAAGTTCTCAGCAAACACTGGAAGTTGCACTTGGAGGGGACAAAGAAGAAGGAAGGGGCAAGCGGTGGAGCACCCGCCCTCCTCAGCACTGGGGCGGGCTCTGTGCAGCCATGCTTGGGGAAGGTGGGCCAAGACCACTATGAGATAAAGAGGAGGGGCTTATTCAAGGAGAGCTAAGAATTTCAAGACAGCAAGAGCAGAGCATTAAGCAAGTTTGCAGCCCTACTAAGTGCAGGTCTTGTGCACAAATACAACTCCACATCCATGAGGTCAGCCCTGTGTAGGGCCCAGCCAGGGTGTGGGAGCAAGAAGGTCGACAGAGTACAGCCACATGGATGCTGCGCACACAGGGCACCGGCAGAGCACTCTGTGACCCCAGTCTGTCCACACCTGAACGTGGAGGAGGCCTGTCCATGCCCTGTCTGTGCTGTCCACCATACCTGTGTCAGGGTCCTGTACTAGGTTGAGGATTACACCAGGCTTCTCATTGATGTTAAAACACAGGGTGTCCTCTTTCTGGGGCACGTGGATGATGAAGTGGGGGTCAGTGTCCACTGGGGGCCAAACATGGATGCCATTAGATCAGGAATCAGGCAGATGGAGCCAGCTCGGGCAAGCCTTCCACTAGGCAGGTCATGGGCGAGGGCAGGGTGGGCTTCTCCCAGACCCTCCCTGGCACTTACCACCTGTCACTTGGTGTGGCAGCTGACGGAAACTAGAGCTGGGCTGGGTGGGCGCTGGCTGCGAGGCTGGGAGCATGAATGCTGTGGGGCAGAGCAGAGGGGGCTGGGCCCTCGGGGGCTGCGGATCCCTTTGCAGACACCTCTCCCACCCCACCAGGCTGGCCTGAGGCCACAGGAGTAGAGGAAGACATTACGGGCCCACAAATGCTGCTCAGGATGCAGGATCAGAAGCTGACCAGGGGGGCCGGCGAGATGGTTCAGTGGTCTAAAGCGCCTGCTTAGGAAGGCTCAGGCAACTGCGGGGACTGCAGTTCGATCCCCGGCACCACATGCTGCGCCAGCGCCACCACCAGGGCAGGCTGAGCCAGCCACAAAAATGAATAAATAAAGAAACAAACAAACACAACAAGCAAACAAATAAATAAATAAATAAAATTTTAAAAAAAAAAAAAGAAGCTGACCAGGTACAGCGATGGAGACCTGGTGGGGGAGCCAGGCCCTCATCAGGGTCCTGATCTGAGGCTCCCCCATGGGGCAGCAAGGAAAGCTGGTAAGCAGAGGGCTCTGATCAGGGTGGAGGGCCAGTGACACGAGGGCTCAGAGGGGTAGAGGCGGAGGCTGCCGGGAAGGCTGCCACTTACTCCTTCTGGGTCCGACCATCTCTGTAGAAGATGAAGAGCACAATGTCACCATTCAGTTCACACCTTGTCCTGACCCAAGGTGGATCTGGCCCTGGCCTGGTGTTCCTGGGGCTCCCAGCCCTCCCCATGTGGCTTCCAGTGCCTCGCAGACATGAACTCTGGTGGTGGGCCCCCCAGAAACAGGCAGGGTGCTCAGGCTATGCGCGGAGGGTATGGTGCCAAGTTTGGAGTACAGAGGGGAAGGGGGTCTCGGGGTAGGTGAAAACAAGAGCAGGAGTGGGAACAGGAACAGTGTGCCCCGGGGCTGGCCATGTGCTACCTGCCTGCCACTAAAACAAATGTGATTTAAAACTCACCCAAGGGCAAGGAATCTGGAAAGGAGGAAAAAGAAAGACAGTTAAGGCCCAGAAGACTTTTGGACCCTGCCTCGCCCTTCGCAGACCCTTGGCCATCCATACCATCTGTAGATTTGTCAATGGTGGGCTCCAGCCCGTCCTCATCTGTCATGCCTCTGATGATCATGGAGGTCAGTGGTGTCACAAACTGATAGTCCAGGGACATCTTCAGGACCTGTGCTGACAAGTTGGCCTTCTTCTCCCCCTCAGCATTCATCCTACATGCAGGACATGCGTCTCAGAAGGCCTAGCCCAGGCAGCAGCAGATTTGCATTCCCTCCCTTTTCCTGCCCCTGTTCATTCATTCTACAAGCATGCGTTAAGCACCTGTGGTGCCTAGCCAATGGCTGTGGCCTTACGGATCTCAGGGTTTCAAGACATCCCCCAGAGAAAATCTGCGCACTTGACAGGGTTGAGGGAAACACTTCATCAGTACATTGGGAACATCACAGCCCTCCAACCCAAGCAAGTGCTCTGGCTCTCTGAGCCTTTATTCATCTGTTACAGGGAGGTCAGGAGGAATTTCTCCACCTGCTCTGGGGCCTAAAGGAGAGAGTCTCAACACACCAGCTACGCAGTAAACAGCTGTCTCTTTCAAGATGGCTCAGTAGGGCAAGCAGCGCTATCTACAGATTGTCCCACCCACACTGTTGACCTACTGGTCAATATTAACTCAGAGCCCGAGTAGAAGGAGAAAAGTAAGTCTGAACCACTCATGACCCCGAAGGGCCAGAACAGCCCCTTCTCTGTTCATCTCGAGGGCTGGGAGAAGTGGGCTGTGCCCACCCTGGGCAGCGCCCACCCTGGGCAGCTGCAGGGCCCCTACCGCTTGGCCAGAAGCTCCTGGATGGTGAGATAGGCCCAGAGACGCTCCACGTGGTTCTCCAGCATGTGGCCTCGCTCTTGGAGCAGTTTCTTCATTTCTTCCTCATCTACTAGGCAAGTCGTCCTGAATTCCCGGCCCTCCTGAGAGTTGAGGGAAGCCAGGTGCCTTAGCTGGTGTTCAGGCCTTAAAGGATCCCACTGCCTTCCGGTCTCTGTAACCTCGATCAAGCATCACCTCCTCTCCTGAGCCTGTTCTCGTACCTATTTGCTTGTCCATTTGGTCATTGGTTCTACAGATGCTGGCCAAGCTGGCCCAGAAAGCCAGGCTTGCCAAGGCCCTGGAATCTGGTGGGTTGGGAGGACGAGGCCATAGCCTCATGGAGTTTCCCTCTCTAGGACAGACAAACACGCCCCAGCTGTTTCTGCTGTGATCTGCTTCTCCAAATGCCCACTGAGCTCTGGGCAGGCTGCACAATTGCCCCAGCAATTAGGCCTTTTCTCCACAGCCACAATCATGGAGGCCCCTCCCAAGAGTATCCTTTGTACAAGGCACTGCTCGAGGCTACCGCATGGAGGATTCCATTTACCCATAAAACAGTCTAATATGGTGTTAGCTATGCCGCACAAAAAAGGAAACTGAGGCCTAGAGAGACCTGAACTCATTTGCTAGACACTGAAAAGACACAGGGGTGTGGCCTCACCATCCTGCTTAGGGCACAGCAAGGGTCCCGCTCAGCTCACTGTGCTCAGAACCTGAGTATGGAACCCTGAACTACACTGTGGGCTCAATTCTATGCCCTGGAGGGCAGGTCCAGGTCTCCACACCCAAGCCCTCTCTATCCGCCCCACACACAGCTGCACTGTGCCACAAGGCCTGGTACCCAGTAGGTGTCTGGGAAATGGTTGTAAAGTGGGCATGGGGGCATATTGCATGCTTGTCGCCTCATATCCCAGAATGATATGAGAAAAGGTGGTCCACTTAGGGTCAAGGGGGTGCAAGTAGCTGAGGCCATGTTTGTACCACTGCAGCCTGTCCAGGTCTTTGGTCATGGTGGTGTGGAGAGGGTTGGGCCACTATTCTGAGGAAAGGGGGGCTCACGGAGAACAGTGTGGGTTTGGCAACTCAGGTGCTGTATGGCCTCTCCACCCCCAATGGGCTACCATTTACCCCTTGAGCCTTCACATCAGCCTTGAAGCTCCCCAGTTTGTGGTCCGCGATGCGCCCAGCCACCATGATCTCTGAGCCATCATAATACTGTTTATGTCGATGCTGGGTCAGGGCCGAGACAGCTTCCTGAGGGTACTGAAGATCCACGTCTACCAGCAGGGGACTGGACACCTGCTTATAGAAACCCTGGAAGGGGAGGGGTGTGGCCTCAGAGTTGAGCTCCCTCAGTACCTGCTGGTAGGTTGCTCACAAAATGGGGTGTCAGGATCCCCACTTTAGAAATCTGAGCCTCAGAGAGGTAAAGTGGCATGATGTCATCCAGCTAATTTGCACTCTGTAGCGGAGTTCTAGCTTCTCTAGAGCAATGAGATCCCCGTGGCATGCTGCGGGTGGTAGGCGAGGGGTGTGGAAAGACCTGAAGTTGCTGGGTGGCATCGTGGTCCTCATAGATTCTCTGGGCCCATCCATTGTTCTCCATGGACATGACCTCCAGGAAGTTGAAGTCCAGGTCGTGGCCAAAGCCCAGGTTGTAGAGAGGGAACCTGCCCTGGATGGCGCTGCGGATGTTCTTTTGGATTTGGGCACGGTCCGTCACCCCTGCAGCCACACATCCAGACAGTGACAAGAAGCCAATAGACAGGCATGTGGAGCACTTGGGGAGCAGTGCTTGAGGTCCAAGCCTGCTGCCCGACACTGCCTCCCTCCCCGGGGCATCTGGAGGTAGCACGTCCCCCACCTTACTCTCCCCCACGGCTCCTTGCCATGGCCTGCGAGGCCCCAGCAACCTCTCCACCCTCATTTCTCCCAGTGGGGCAAGGCCCACCGATTCTAGGCAGGCCCTGCAGTGTGGGTACTTTCCCTCTTGAGCTGCTCTTTCTGCCGAGGCTCCCTTCCTGCCTCCTCTTCCTTCCAGCCTGAGCTTGGGACTTTCTTCCTCCAAGAGCTTTTGCAGACCTCACCTGGGTCAGGTGTCCCCTGTCTGCGGTTCCCCAGTCCTGAGATACCCTTTTCTATCAAGGGCTTGGCTCTGCCTCTCCCGGTAGACCCTGTCTCCTGAAGAGACAGCTCTTGTTCTCTCTCTTCTCAGTCCCTTGTTCTGGGCTTGGCACAGAAGGTGCTGAATACACAGCTCTTGACACTCAATCGCAGAATCCTACCCATCCTCCAGGCCCTTGTTAGCAGAATGTCATTTCCCAACCCACAGGAAGAGGTACACCTTGAAGTGTTCAGAGTTGATCTCCACTGTGTTTTTAGACCAGTGCTTAACTTAGCCATAAGTCCTCCTGTCCCCCAACAGCATTTCCCATGACTGGGTTCCCAATGTCAGTGTGAACACCGCCAGTGACAAGGAGATTGCCACTTCCCAAGGCAGCATCCAGGTGCTTACCCTCAGTTGGCTCGCCGTCTGTTAGCATGATGACAATGGAGGCATGGTTGCTGAGTTCCGGGAGGCTTTCATGGGCTTTGTTCAAGATCTCAATTCCCCGGAGCAAACCTCCATTTAAGTTTGTGGCTGTAAAGGAGAGAACTCAGACCAGGGTACACCCACATTTGCAGGAAACAGGAGTGGTCCAGAGGTGGTCAAGGCCCTGCCCTTACCTCCATGCAAGGAGAAGCGCCTTACAAAGTCTCGGGCTGCTTGCAGATTGGCCTCGGATGCTTGCACCAGCGAGCCCTTCCAAGATTGCACATGGGACCCGAAGAGGACCAGGTCAAAGTAGTCCCCTGGCTGCAAGTCCCCCAGGATCTTAAGGAGGGCTTCCTTGGTCTATAGCGACAGGACAGTCAGTAAGGGGACACGGCACCAGGGTCACCACAGGATAGCACCCTCTGTCAATTTCAGATGCCCATTTCAGGGGCCCACTGTAGATGGATAGCAGGAGGGAGTGGACAGGCCAACCAGGTGGCCCCAACAGAGGAGCAGGGACTGAGGGTGCAGGAGGGGCACATGGTGACAAGAGATGAGCAGGATGGGGAGTTTCTACAGCTTGGCCGGTTCAGCCACATCTTCACACCAGGGTAGGGTCTGGACAACCTGTGTGCAGTGGGCCGTACAGCAAGACACACCCCCGTGGATCACCCTAACTATTCCCACCATCTGCAGCAGCCATGTTTCTTCTTCCAAGCACTTCTCCTGGGGAACACTGTGGGTGCCACTGCCACCTTGGTGTCATCATTGAGAAGCGAATGTGCTCCCCCATGCTCGGGTCTCCACGAAGCAACAGCTGACTTCAGAGCCTTTCAGCGCCGAGGCTTCAGGTCAATCACTCTGCCTGCCCCTGGAAGCTTGAGCTCAAGCCAGGCTCTGTCAGCCAAACCACTGTGGCACGGACAAGGGAACCGAAGAAGTTCCAGCTAGCTGGTGCGGCTTACCTGCTTCACCTTCTGGCCTTCCATGGACCCACTGATGTCAATCACGAAAACCAGGTTCTTTCTCATGTTAGTCAGGTTTTGGGGGGCGAAGAAGTGGGCAAAGTAGTTATTAGCCACCTGGAACACAGGAGAGTGAGGATGCTGCTCGCTGGCACCCTGGGCCTGTCCCCCGCTCCCCATGCTTGGGCCAGATGTTGGGCTCACCAGGAGGTCACAGAGCTTGTCTCTGTTGACATCGTAGGTCACCTTGAAGTCCCCATTCAGCAAGGAGGTAGTGCACGTGGGGCAGGACTGCTGCTGGCCCACAGTGGGGCGGAAGTGCACACGGCCCTGGAGCCCGGGAGTATGAACAAGCAGGGGTGGGTAGGGCCACAGCAGGATATTTTCAAAGATAAAATAAGAAGGCATGTGCACGTGTGCAGGTGTACATGTGTGTGTGTGTGTGTGTGTGTGTGCGCGCGTATGTGTGTATGTGTGTGTGTGAACAGAAATTAGCCTAGCAGACCACTCACCTAGTTACTGAGAGTGCATGCCTTTATGTGATGGGAGGGAAAACCTGTTCCTTTGCTTTTATTCTTCTGAATTTTGGAGATTTTCTACAATAAGCATCACCATTTGGGTTATGTGAACAGAAACAAAACAATAGCTGTATGGTAACGTAAGAGAAAGTAATCAACCCAAGCTGTCAAGTCAAAAGGCAAGACAAGCCAAAACTTGATAAAAGAAATTGTTTTTTTTTTTTAAAAAAAAAAAAAAAAACAACCAAGGAAAGCAGGTGTGTTTGCTAACATATAGAGCAGGCCTACTTTATAAAAGGAATTCTGCCTGACGGTGCTAGACATTTCTTTTCAATGAATTGCTATGGAGTCACTACAGATAGTATGGAAGAGTGAAAGGATTTGCTCTTGGCTCAAGGAGAAAACCAGTTAGGGAGCAGAGAACGCCCTGGGCCAGGCACCTACATGCCACATTCTCCAAGCCCTGGGGTGGGGACAGGCAGGGTGCTTTCAGGACTCCTGTAAATGGGTGGAGGCCAAGTGGCAAATCTGTGGGGAGATCAAAGCCAGGCCTTTCCTAATGTAACTGCATTTCTAAGAACACTGAAGGTGGAAGTGCTAAGCGCAACGCATCCATAGTTGGCTTGTGTGCCATTTGCTTCCCTGCGTGCTGTCCCAAGAGCTGAGGAAGGCAGAGAGGAAAGCACACCTCAAGCAAGCCAGCAAGGTACACTGGCCCAACGGGTGGCAGCCCTGGGACAGGCGCTTCCCCAGCCTCAGGACACAGGCTGCGATAAACTGCTCGAGCATCAGCCATGCTGAGTTTCGCTGCCAACCAGCTGGCGCCTGCCTCACTCAGCCAGAGGGCAGCCCTGCCTGGCTCCTAGGCTAAGGCTGGACGTTCCACAAGGAGTAAGCCAGGGGAGGACATCCCTGAGGGTCACTGCTGTGCCCTGCCATCACACATACCTTTTTCCCTGAGAAGGACTTCTTGATAGTTTGAGCTGCCAGTTCCTTGGTGAGAAAAGAAGCCTGAGCATCCAGCTTGCTGATCCCCTGGGGCTCAAAGATGTCCACGTCGATCTACACCATTGCAGCAGATTCTGTTCCAATGCCCGCGCTAGCACCCTGGGCCTGTCCCCCTCCCACCCCCCTACCTCCCATCCCTGGGCATCAGGTCTCAGCCAGGAGCCAGCATGTGACCTGATTACCTACGGTGTCTAGTGCCCATCTGGCCCTCCGCACGGAGCCTGGCACATGGTAGGCACTCAACTGCTCACCACTGAAGGTGCGCCTGCCAGCCACCACTTTGGTGCCCTTAATGATCACAGCCCTGCTGGCTGCCCAGGACTTTCTGGCTTACACACCACCTGGACGTTGGGGGTGCCTTGCACCAGTCCCGGGAAATGCAGGAGTCCCCCAGCTAACAGATGAGCAAACTGAGGCTCCCAAACTAGGCATGTGTGAGAAGATTCTAGAGCTCTCCAGCCAAGAAAAGCCCACTGGAGGCCACCCAGAGGAGTCAGCACCCTGCCTGGGGCTCTCCTGTCCAAGGCACCAAGCAGTAGGGGCTGAGCCAGTGCTAGGAACCTTGGAGAAAGTAAGAGGGAGGAGCCTGGCCCGAGGCCTGGGATTTACCTCAAAATGATGCACCAGCTGCTTGGGCTTCACTTTGATGACAATGTCGTACTGTGTAAGTTTTCGTTTTAGCACCTCCTCATAGGTCAGGCGAAACGTGGCCTTACTCTGGGGACCAATGGTGATATGGATGGTGAACTGCTCCATATTTCTCCCTGAAGCCCTAGATACACAACCAGAAGCAAGAAAAGGCACCAAATGGCAAATGGTACGTGGATCCTCTTCACCCAGAGCACGGCCCTTGGAATCATTTGCTCTTGTACTAGGGCTCTTTCCCCTAGTGTCCTAGGCCCTTTCCCTGTCTTGGTTGCCTGATCAAGGTCCATGCACAGGGTGGGGACCCCATTTTTCCCCAAGAGACCTGGGCATGTGTGCCAGTCTTGCCCATTCTGGTATCTGGTTTGGGTAGTTTGCTCACACTGCTGTCCTCTGGGGCTGTTCTCCAGCCATGGCCACCTTGTAGCCTTCAGCTCTGTTGGACTGGGAAGGCAGCCCTGGGGACCAGGCCAGCAGGGCCCAGAACTTACCTGACAAGGCCAGCGTTCTCCCCGGAGATGGCAGCTTTTCGGTACTGCTTCCATGCAGTCACTTTGTCCTTTATGTCTCCGACGAATGCATTCCTGTTTGCTGTGCTGTGAGGAAGAAAGCAGGCCCTCAGGGGCAGTATAGCTCCTTGACCGTGCAGGCCCTTCATATTGGAGGTACGCTGGGCCTAGACCTGAGAAGGCCCTGTCCGCGTGAGCCTGTGGAGGACAGGGTCTGCTGCCCCCTGCTCAGAGGACTGTGGGCACTGCCGTGGGCAGCCATGGCCATGGAGGTCAGCCCAGGCCTAGCCTTTGCTCCTTGGGCCTGGAGCTGAACACACAGACCCCCAGGGCTTCTTCCTTCCCTTAGCGCTAGGGCTAGCTGTGCCTCTTTTGGAAGTGAGGAGACAGATGGTCTACGCTGTCAGGGCACTCTGCTCTTAGGCTGGGACAGATGAATGGACACTTCTGAGGCTGGGTGCGAAAGTCAGACTGGACACGCACATGGCAAAATCACTGATGAAGGCTGTCTTGGGGATTTCCACCTCGAAGGCCACTTCCCTGGCTATGTCAGCACTATTGACTACTTGGCTGGTGATCACGTAGTGAGCGAAGCGAGATGTAACTTTGCAGTTGACTTTCAAACTCTGGATGAATACACCATCGACTTTCTGAAATGAGACAGGAGGGAGAGACCTCTTTGTCATACTGGGGCCCACCTCTGATGGAAGGGGCCAGATGCCTGAAGGAGAGGCTAGACCTCACAGAAGGACACCCTCCTCTCTGCTGAGACTGTGGGGAGAAGCATGGGGTGAGGTGGGAACAGCGCCCCATTGCCAGGAGACAAAAGCTCCCACTGCCAGTGGCATCCAGGGAGGAGTTTACCCCTGAGGGGTGGGGAAGGCAAACCTGTAGCGAGGGCCCCATCACAGACCCCATCGCCCAGCATCTCACTCACTGTGTCCACAGCCTGTCGTTTCTGCAAAACAAAACCAGGGCCAGGGATGAGTGGGAATGCTTGGAGACCACAGCCTGTGCTCTACGGGACGAGGGCGGGGGCACGGCTGGTGTCCTCTGCCTCTCAGCCTCACCTCCTGCTGCAGGGGGCGACCTATCCAGTCAGAGGTGGCTCAGGGTGGGCAGCGAAGGCCCCAATTCCTGAAGGGAGGGTTCCATGTCCCTCCAGGGGGCCCTCTAGACACATCTGCCTGTCTCTACCCTGAAGGCTTTGCCACATACCTCATTGCCCTTGGACCTGCCTGTCTTGGAGCCCAAAGTGGGCACAGCCTGCAGGGTGAGGAGGGACAGCAGATACACACACAGCAGCGTCCGAAGTCCCATGGCACCATCCATGGTCTTCAGGCCCCTGCTGCCCTGTCGCTTTACTCAGACCATTAATCAATGCAGTGCTAGATAAACATGGATTAAACATTAGACACCATGAAGGCAAATATTGTAACGCGCAGATCAAAAATCAGCTGTGGAGACTCTCTCTTCTTGTGGGGGGCGGTCCCCAGCCCTGGGCTGTGCAAACTTCCAACCAGACCATGGCCTGGTCTGTGGAGCGGCACTGAGGTGACATGAACTGTGAAGACCCTCAGCTGTGCGTCTCCTGTGTCTAGTGGCACAGGGACATCTGGCAAGAAGTCACAGTTAAAGTGGCTTCTAAACTTCGTTAATCAATGCTTTAAAGAAAAAATGGGGGGGGCATTAGTGGGGAACCCAGGGCCTTCACACGAAGCTTTATCCTGTGCCCCACTGCTCCCTTTTGTAGATAGGTCTTGCTAAGTCCCTAAGTTGCCCACCTAGGTCGGCCTTGAAACCCTGTGGCTCAGCCTTGCAGAGAGCTTGGATTACAGCATGCATCATCATCATGCCTAGAGGTCCTTTAAGCATCAATACACTTTTCTGTCATATTTAGGCCAGGGGGTGGATACGGTGGCTTGGACAGTGCTGTGACACTTGGCCACACCTGTGGTTCTCGTGATACCAACCCTGACAATGCTTCTGTCAGCAGCGTTCTGGGTCTATTGCAAGAGGGAGGCGTAATGGCGATCCGTGCCCAACTTCCAGTCTCATGACGTCCCTGAGACACTGGGCCCACAGCAAGTGACAGAACCAGGGTTCCCACCCAAGCTGCTCACACTCCAGAGTCCATTCTGCCATGACAGAAATTCCTTTTGTCTCACAAGGAAGAAGCAGCAGAGTTAAAGATCCCAATGCAAGAGTTCTTAACGTCTCCTGTCACACATGCAGTTCTTTCATTTTGCACCTAGATTCTCCTGGTCCACCACAAGCCTCAGCATACTGGGTAGACGCAGCCCCTGGTCAGTCCACTGTGTCCTGGGGTGGACGAGCTGGTTGCCCTGACCCTGATGGAGGTCCAGAGGCCTCACTGATCTGTTTGCTCATCCTGGACTTTGTCTCCGAGCAACCTCGGGAAAGGTTTAATGTCCTTAGGCACGGGTGACCTTCTGACCTGTTTTTCTAGCCCTTGTCGAAGATCAGATAGATCAATGCGACGCTGCACATTTTCCCAGCCACCTCCTCCAGGAGCCATCTAACTCCTGTGGAGATGAGTTCTACCCTTCTGGGTCTCTACAGCTCTTCCTTTTTGGTGCCTCTTCATCTTCTAGCCACTTCATGGGATTATGGGTCATCCTTTGGCTTGGCTGGCTTTTCCTAAGGCATCAGCTCACTGCACGGCAGCCCATAACCTGGCACTGTGAGCGGTCTGCCCTGGGCTCTGGTCAGACGAGTACAGGAAATAAGCAGCGCCTGGGATGTGCAGTGTGGTACACGTGACACCACAGATGAATGTCTTAGACATCATGCTGCCTGCAATACTAGATGCAAAAGAGTGTATAAGATGTAATTTAATTTTTCCTTTTGACAAAATAAATGCATGGTGAAAAGAAACAACAGTGCCTATAGGAGGGCGCTGGGGATAATTGATGAAGCGTATTTGGAATATTAAAGTTTTGGGGTAAGAAAATGATTTTAAAAGCTGTCTAAAAATCTTCTGGGAGGAGAGTGGTGACAGTGGCAGCGAGAAGATGAACAACAAATTTGACACCTTGAAAGAGGATGACAGTGGAGACTACGATCAAAATGAAGAAAACAGCACACAGAAAGATGATGAGAAGGAAAAAACAGGACGAGACAAGAGTCAGAGCAGCAGCAAGAGGAAGGCTGCTGTCCTCCGCCGGGCAGGGCGTCCCGCGCAGTACGGCTGCACCTTCCGGCACTCCAGGAGCGCCCCAGGCCGTGCCGCAGCTCACGGAGCTGCAAACAGAGTATCAAGCACATCCGCACCCTTGCCTCTGTGGAGCAGTTCCGGAGGTTTCATAGCCGCACGGTACATCCTGGGAACCTGGCAGGACGCAGTGACTTCTGTCTCTTCAAAGAAGGCATTAAATCCACCTGGGAGGCTGATGCAAACAGAAATGGTGGCAAGTGGATCAGTGGACTGCGGAAGGGCTTGGCCTGCCGGTGCCGGGAGAACCTCTCCCTGGCCTTGCTGGGGGAACAGTCCGTGGTTGGGGAGGAGACCTGTGGGGCTGCCGTCTCTGTCTGCTTCCAGGAGGACACTATTTCCACGTGGAATAAGAATGCCAGTGACCAAGCGACCACAGCCCGAATCCGGGACACACTTCGGCGCATGCTCACCCTACCTCCCAACACCATTATGGAGCACAAAACTCACACCCACCGACAGCATCAAAACGCCAGGCACGCCGAGCCCCCAAAGGCTCCTTTTTCAAAACCTCTGGAAGCCGCGGTTGAATGTGCCATGACCCTCTCCCTCTCTAGATGGCACCGCCATTGAAGCGGGCATCATCGGAGTCCCTCGTTCTGTTGGTGTGCCACCTGGAAGACCCTTCCACGTAGGACAAGAGGCATGGAAGAGCACGTTATGCTTTGAGAAGGGTTTTATGTGGCAGGGGGCGGGGCTGGCTCAAACTGCGGGTCTCATGATCCACGTGGAGGTGGGGATCAAACCGCAGTCCCCAGCACCCGAGTGACTTTGTGGAATCATGTTCTTTAATCAGCTGAGTTACCTGGCAAGCCCGTTCGTGTTACACTTTGAGTACAGGCTGACTCGCAGCGACTACGACCACAGCTGAGATCGCAAATAAACGGTGCTACACTGAGAAAAATAAAAAATAAAAATCTTACGGGGGTGGTAATGAAATAAAGGTTACAATCACTGCTCTGTATTTTTTGTTACACCTGGAGGATGTCATTTCAAAGGAAAAGATTTTGGTTTTGAAATATTCCTGCTTGTTGGAATAAATACATATATAATTCAAAGGAATTGGGAAAGATTCTTTAAGTATATGCCTTTCCTGAAAGTGTCCTGGATGAGCACGGTGGTGCATGCCTGTAATCCCAGTACTTGGGAGGTTGAGGCAGGAGGACCACCAAGAGACCAACCTGGGCTACAGAGCGTTCAGAGGCAGCCTGAATTTCTACCGATGAATTTCTTATACAAAAATAAATAAAATAATTCTCTTGGAAAGGAAGATGTTGGAATAAGTGGCAAACTCTTTTTGCCAGCCCTGAGCTTTCTCTGGCCAGCGTTATAAAGGGGACCTGGATTCTTCTGGAGATCTGGTTTTAAACCGTTAGAAGTTGGGCCAGAGACTGTTGAAGTCTCTCATCGCGGTGGTTCAAGTCATTATTACACTGCACTAAGAATTCTTTGCAGTTCTCAATAAGTAGGCTTACATTTTTAGGATCGAAGTACACTACTGTTATCTACAGTGTATTTGCTTTGTCGAGTATCAAAAAGACGCACTGTGACGGGTGCAGACTGACAGGCAGGTGACAAAGCAGACATACTAAATGTTATTCGTGGGGCTAGAATCCGTCACGCGCTCATTGCAATGTGAGCTCCAGGGATTCAGAAACTTCCTGGGCCAAGCACACAGGCAGTCAAGAACAATTTGTAGAACGACTGGACCATACTTGTAAGGAACTCAGAAGCACTAACAGCTGAGTGAGCGGAAACCACTCAGCCTCCATTACCGGGGGCACCAGTGCGCTAGGACTGAAGCCAACACTGCGCGCGCAGGACCCAGCTGAGTCGCTCTAGCCGCCCAACGTTCTGACTCTATGGCAAGTCCTCCCGGAGCCGCGGAACCGCTCTGGCTGCTCCAGCGTCGGCTCTATGGCCGCTCCTCCGGGATGTCCGAGCATGCGCAGAATCTCCCGGCGGGGATCGCTATGGCAGCGGCGTCGCGGTGGGCCGGCGCTTGGTTTTCCTATCCCAGCAGGGCCGCCGATGCTGCCCACCCCACCGCCGCCTCTCGGGCATGAGTGGGGCCTACCGCCGTAGCTCACTGCCCTGCCTGCCTCTGCCGCCGCCGCCACCGCCGCAGCCCGACTGGGGGCCCGCCCCAGGAACATGCCCCTGGCCGCCTACTGCTACGTGAGGGTCGTGGGCAGGGGCAGCTACGGGGAGGTGACGCTCGTGAAGCACCGGCGGGACGGCAGGCAGGTCCGCGAGGCCGGGACCGGGGAGGACCGGGGAGGGCCGAGGGCGCTGTGCAAAGGAGCTGATCTTGAATGACGTTTCCTTAGGGAAATCCTTCCAGGTTATCAGAACGAGGCCAGCACTCCCAGTAACACTCCCCAAACTTCCTCTGCTTCTCCTGTGTCTTATTAACTATTGTGCTTGATCTGCGCACCTTTTCCCCATCCCTGAAAATTCCCTGAGCACAGCGATCATGCACTCCCGGGATCTAATGCAGCGGCTGGCAAACATTGCTCTTTGCATGAAGGGACCCCAGCGGTGCAGCCTGCTGGACTCACTTAAAACTCAGGTCATCATCTTCCCGTCAAACTTGTCACGGCCCCATTTCAGTGAGCTGTCTAAGGAGGACACGTGAGATTTATCTTTAATGCTCTGCCCAGTTCTGATTCTGTTCTGTCACTAAACCAGCAGGCCTCCTCTCCACCTGTGCTGGTACCACCCGAGTCCATCACACCGTTCCCTCTAGCTGAGCTGTGGCTCATCCCTGCCTTTCATTAAGCTTCCCTGACCTGTCTTGAAATTTAAATGTGATGTCACTGCTCCTTTGCCTAAAATAAAGCATTTTATCTCATCACCCAAAGGATAACTAACCAGTTTTTAAGTGTGATTTGTTTATTTAGGCAGTGCTAGGATTTGAACCCAGGACGTCATGTATGCTAAGTAAACACTCTACTGTTGAGCCATATCTCCAGCCCGCAGTGTGGTTTATCAGTAGGGCAAACATATAATGTAGAAGCTGAAGCAGTCTTGAAACTCAAAGGAGATACTATTAGTAGTTACACGAAGGAAGATAATGCAATGGTGCCAGGAAAACTGAGAAGAGATGCACTGCCTGAAAGACCCATTCTTCTATTCTCCCTGTCTCAGGAGCTGTTCTGCCTGGAACACAAATTCAAGCCTTGGAGATTTATTCAGTGGGCACTGAAGGATCACAAGATTTTTAACCTGAGAATGGAAGATAACTTGATCTCTTTGAGCAGTAGTTTATATTTGAGAAAGCACATTTATATATGTGTTTATGGGAGAAAAGAATTATATGGTCTTTGAGTTGAGAGCAATGTATTAGATGTTAGAGATTACTGATTTTTTTTTAAAGGGGGAGTAGTTTTGTATGTTGAGGAACTGCGATTTTTTATTTAATTGGGTCCTGTAATTCTTTAAGAATCTAATGTAATTCATAGACCCATTCTATTAGCAGGTGTATATTTAAGCCACATTTTTATGCACTCGTGTAAGGGGAACTTAAGAGTTTCAGAAATCTTAAGACAATTTTTATTTTCTTCTATGGTACTGGGTATTGAACCCAAGGCTTTGTGTATGCTAGGCAAGCGCTCTACAGCTGAGTTACTTCATAGTTCCAGATTTTATGATTGGTCTAATGGTATGTGAGCTCTGATTCACTGTTTAGCTATTAATGGAAATGGGTTTTGTAGGGGTTTTGTGTGTGTGTTTTGTTTTAAAACAGGCTGGCCTTGTTTTCTGAGTCTCAAATGATCCATCTGCCTCAGCCTCCAAAAGAGCTGAAACTACAGGTCTCTGCATCAATGGAACTGTGAAGTGCAGGTGGAAAGGATAATTTTTTGTGACCTCAGTTAGCTATAAATCTCATACACAAAGCATCATGAGAATTAACCAGTATTTTCCCCAGTTTTACACTTCTCAAAAAAATGATGCAAGCAGCCGCATGGGGCAGGGGTTCAATCCCGGGGCCTGACATGCTGGCCCTGCCCTTGGGGTGTGCAGAGGCGGCAATGAAGAATGGGCATGGTGGCACGCGCCTGTAATCCCAGCCCTTGGGAGACTATAAACAGGCAGATCACTACGCATCTGATCTAGTAGTGAGACCCGAAACATCCTGTAGACTCTTCCCCCTCTCCACACAAAAAAAGAATACATTATCAGGCTCTTGAAGGTTGATTTTGAGAACATTTCTTCAGAGCTTTTAGATACTTAACCTATAAAACTGTATGTTTTCCTTAATAAAGTCCATGTTTTCTTTGTTAGTATGTCATCAAAAAACTGAACCTCCGAAACACAACCAGCCGGGAGCGGCAGGCTGCTGAGCAGGAAGCTCAGCTCTTGTCTCAGCTGAAGCACCCCAACATCGTCACTTACAAGGAGTCCTGGGAGGGAGGGGATGGCCTGCTCTACATCGTCATGGGCTTCTGTGAAGGAGGTGATCTGTACCGGAAGCTCAAGGAGCAGAGAGGCCAGCTGCTGCCCGAGCGCCAGGTGGTGGAGTGGTTTGTGCAGATTGCCATGGCTTTGCAGGTACCGTCGACACGCAGTGCATAACTTGCTACAAGGCAGGAAGACGGCAAATGCATTTTAGGAACTTTTTTCCTAAATGTGGACATTTTTTAAAATGTATTTTTCTTTAAAGCTGGGCAGCGTGGGGCATGCAGGAATCCTAGCATTTGAGAAGCTGACATAAGAGACATGGAGTTCACGGCCAGTCTGGACTACATGCAGGACACTGTCTCAAAAAGAGAAAAAAATATGTAGTTTTTAGGAAGTAGATTCAGTTCTTCTTGCCACAGCATT
Organism: Capromys pilorides; assembly: GCA_004027915.1. NCBI lineage: Eukaryota > Metazoa > Chordata > Mammalia > Rodentia > Capromyidae > Capromys > Capromys pilorides. Next base: position 20,811 of record PVKN010010394.1, read on the forward strand.
TGAGTGTCTCTGAATGGTATCTGTATGAAATTCAGTTTTCATGTCTATTTACAAGAAAAGCAAATTTTTGAAATCATTTAATATTTATACTAGAGTCAATTTAAAGGTCTCTGAGTTGACTTTAAAGAGCGAAGGCTATGTTTGCTACCAGCTGGTTGGCTGTGTCATGCTAAAATAACTACTGTTTCTAAATGGTGAGGGTTGAGACTTTCTCAGGCTGCATGGCAGAGTGAGTGGAAATGCAAGTGTTTTGATGGGCATGTACCCCAGAGTGAGAATGGGTGCTAACTGCTGCTATTCGGTCAGTGAGTGCAGTTGTCTAGAATCAGCTGACCTCGCTGTTTAAATTCTGAGATACTCTTTAAGTAAAAATGATTTTAAGTGCAGGGTGTGGTGCATACCTGTAAACCCAGCACTCAGGAGGCTGAGGCAGGAGGATCATCATAAGTTCAAGGTCAGCCTAGACTACACAAGACTGTCTCAAAAAATCAAAACCTCGATAAATAAACATGATCTTATTATACTATGTTCAAAAATGTTATTACGCTCAGGATTTCATGGGGAAGGCATGTGTACCCTATGTTGTTGAAATTGTCCTGGAGCTAGGGAGATCGCTCAGCAGCGTAAGTGCCTTCTTGGCAAGTACAAGGACCTGAGTTCAATCCCTAGTACCAAAAAAATAATTGTCCTACTTTCAGTGGGAGTTTGTAAGCATGTTTTAAAACTAGATCCAGGTAATATTAAAATGATGTAATTGCCAGGGCACTAGGAAACAATTTTGGAAGATATTGAGCCAATTAATATATATAATTTAATTTTTTTGCTTTGAAAGTTGTGAGATCTTTTGTTACTGTTTTGTTTCATTTTTGCTTTTTGGACAGGTTCTTGATATGTATTTCAGACTGGTCTTGAATTCACTGCCATCGTCTTGCCTCAGCCTCCATATGCTGGGATTACAGGCTTTCTCTACTGTGCATAGTATAGAACTTTCACTTTATAGAGGTTTTTTTTTTTTTTTTTTTTTTTTTTTTTTTTTTTTTGGTTTTTTTTTTTTTTTTTTTTTTTTTTTTTGTCTATTTTGAGACAGGGTCTCACTATGCAGTTCAGGATGGCCTTAAGCTCACTTTTGTAGCCCAGGCTGGTCTCTAACTCACATCGATCCTCCTGCCTCAGCCTCCCAAGTGCTGGGATTACAGGTATGCGCCACCATGCCCAGCTTTTATAAAGTTTTTAAACCAATAATGTTCTGTAGTTAGGTAACTGAAACTCTTTAACTCATGCAGCTACTAATGATATAAAGAAGCTAGGAATAAGCAAATCAGTGCATATGTAATGAAGTTTTATTTCTCCTCAGTATTTACATGAAAAACATATCCTTCATCGAGATCTGAAAACTCAAAATGTCTTCCTAACAAGAACAAATATCATCAAAGTGGGTGACCTAGGAATTGCCCGAGTGCTAGAGAACCACTGTGACATGGCGAGCACCCTCATTGGCACACCCTACTACATGAGCCCCGAACTGTTCTCGAACAAACCCTACAACTATAAGGTAGGATTGGGCTGTGCTGGTAGCTTTCCATGTCTTTGAGAGAGTACCCAGAATTTCAGAACCTTTCAGGGTAGTCGAATCACAGTTATCTATGACTCTGTTAAGGGAAAATAGCCTTCGTATTTTATGTATTTATTTTTTGGTTAAGTGGGAAAAATATAGGTAAAATACTTAAGCCTTTCACCATTTACTATTTTTCTGTTCTAGTCTGATGTTTGGGCTTTGGGATGCTGTGTCTATGAAATGGCCACCCTGAAACATGCCTTCAATGCAAAAGACATGAATTCTTTAGTTTATCGGATAATTGAAGGAAAGGTAAAATTTATCTGGAATTAATCATGTAAC
>PVKN010010395.1:0-22687 GCA_004027915.1 Capromys pilorides
GTATTTGAGGTTCTAAATACTTCTGGTGCCTGGATACCCATTTCTTTCCCAAGGCTTGGAAAATGCTCTATTATTTAACTAAACATATTTTGTATACTTTTCAGCTGTACTTGATCTTCTTTGTCTTAACCTATTTTTCATAGATTTGGCCTCTTGTGTCCCACAACTCTTGTATGTTCTCTTCATAAGCTTTTCTCTTTTTGTTGTTTAACAATTTATGAATGAGTAATCCATCAACTTTATCTTCTAACCTTCAGATTCTTTCTTTTTTGATACAATCTATTGGTGAGGTTTCCAACTAACTTTTGTATTTAACTTATATAAGAGCTGCTTATTTCCAAGATTTCTGCTTGATTCTTTTTCAGAATCTATTTTCTTATTGAATTATTCTTTTATATATTGTCTTCCTCAGTTTCTCTGACTGTTTATTTGAAATCTTTAAACTACTGATCATTTGTAAAATTGATCTTTTAAATTTGTCTGGCATTTCATCCATTTCAATGTTTTTAGATTTAGTTGCTGCAAAGTTTGAACATTTGGAAGAGTCATGCTATCTTTTTCTTTATATTTCTTGTGCTTGTGCATTGAGAGTTGCACAGCTATTGGGCTGAATATCTCTCCCACTCATACAGGAGTGTCTTTGTGAGCAGCCTTACTTTGAGTGCTTAATCCTAAGTACTATTCAGAGAAGAAAAATCCAACTTCAGTAACAGTGAAAACAAAAAAGATACATAAGTAGATTTTTTCAAAGAATATTCTATCAATAACAATAGAAATGCATGCAAATAGCACAGGATAAACCAAGAAGATAAAAATTAAGATTAAAGTAATAATAAAATCATTTTTAAAGGAGTAGAAGACAAAGGGAAAAAGAAGCAGCAAGATTTTTTTAAAGACAAGAAATTAGAAGCGTAGAAAAGAGCAAGAGATTTAAAAATCTCATTAATTTTTAAAGTAGACAAAATTAGATAAAAGCAAGGAAAAAGAATCAAAAGGGAGAGAAAAAGAAAGAAATTGAAATAATGCCTCCTAGTGAGGTACTTGGATTGGAGAAACATCTTTCCACATTTAGCCAGGTGTAAGGGTGCAGTGAGCCACAGTTGGGGCCTGTTGTAAACCTTTCTGCTCCCCCAAACAGACAGGTGCTGTCCATATGCTGAGCCCTGCCCTCCTTGCTCACTGAACAGGGCTTGTTCATGGTGCCTCCTGCTGGGCTGTGTTACCCCTGAGGCTTTTAAAAAATGTGCACCCCAGGGCGGCTGCTGACCCCAATTGACTTCAGAGCATGTGTGCCAGAGCTGACAGTCCAAATTAGCAACTCATACTTGGTGTCAGAGAGTGGGGGAAGCAAACACCACTGAGCTGCGCCCGGAGCCTGGGGGCAGGGGTCATCTGGCCAAGTAGTCCACTTGTTGACCTCAGTCTGGATGCTCTACCCTCTGTAAACCATGTGTGTTGGTCCCATTCCTCACCACAAAGTGCAGTGCCATTGACCACACCCTCTCCGTGGCCTGAGCTAACAACTGTCTGAACTCACAGGGCCTACAACCACCCCTCCTCCTCTCTTAGCCATCTCTTCTATACCCAGGGCCTCAGCATTACATTGTTTTATGTTTTCTACTCCCTCGGGCTGCTCAGGCCCACACAACAGGCTCTTTCTCAAAACAGCTTCCTGCCACAGCACACTTAGCAAGAAGGAATCACTCTCACACCAAATCCCAGCCCTGATTTCAAGCCTTCTCAGTCTACCTGATGATCCACTGCTTATTACCGGAGCTGGCAGTCATCATTGGGCTTGCCTTATGTGCATTCCCATCCCTGAGGGAGCCAGGGCTGGAACTGGGAGAAGCTTCCTAAATTTCTTTGCATTATCATTTTATTTCTCTGCATTTTTGTTTTAAATTTTTTGGTTACCTCTGTCTTTATTCCTGAGGTTCTTTCTCTCTGTCTCTCCTCCAAATGTAGACGCTCTTTTGTTTCTCCAGCTCCTCGCACTTGCAGAGTCACAGGAATAATTCTTCCTTAAAATTTGCTCAGAAGCCTAAGAAAGGAGAATTACAAGTTAGAGGCCAGCCTAGGAAACTTAGTGAGACCATGTTTCAAAATAGTGATAATAAATAAAAAGAGCTGAGAATGAAGTCCATGGGTAAAGCAACTGCAGAGGGTACACAAGGCCCTCTACTCAATCCTAGTACTGCAAAAAATAAAAATAAAAATAAACCCCTGAGAACATACTAAAAATGGCAAACTGTACACTCCAAATGGACCAGTTTTATGGTGTATGAGTTACATCACAATAAAACTATTAACCAAAAATTTACCTGGGTCACCAAAAACAAGGAAAGTCTGAGAAACTGTCATAGTTAAGAGGACACTGAGGAGATACATAAGTAAATGTAAGCAGTACCCTGAATGGGCTCCCAGAAGAAACAACATTAGATAAAAACTAAGGAAATACTAATAAAATATGTATTTAGTTAATAATAGTATGTCAGTATTGGCCCCATTCCTTGTGGTAAATATGCCACACTACTGCTAAACTGCTAATAGAAGGATCTGCATACAGGACACGTGGAAACACCCTATACTTTCTTAGCAATTTTTCAACCTAAAACTACTCTAAAATTATGAATTTAAAAAAAATCTTTAGACTTCTAAGAGAGGTGAGTAAGACAACCATTTTTAATGTTATAAATTCCATGTATAGTACACAATGTATGCATTCCTGTGGAGGGTTAATATGTGCACATATGATTTCCATGCTTCTTCCCCAGCTTTCCTCCCCCTCTCCTCTCCTCTCCTCTCCTCTCCTCTCCTCTCTATTTGGTATACTTTGGCTTTCTATATAAGAGAAACCATGTAACATTTAAGCTTATCTGTCCAGTTTATTTCACTTAACAGTGTGGTCACAAAATGCATTCATTTTCCTACAAACAATTCAAGTTATCCTTCTTTATGGAATAGTAGCGCTCCACTGTATTAAAACACATTTTCTTTACTCATTGATCTGCTGATGAACATATAAGTTGCTTCCAAGATTTGACTATTATTAACTGTACTAAAAAGCACAAATATGGTTTTGCATGTAACACTGTAACATGATATCTTTAACTCTCTTTGAAAGATAACTAGAAGGGTAAGAGCCAAGTAAAAATACATTTTTGAGGTATCTCCACGCTAATTTCCATAGTGGTCCACTAGTTCATATCCCCAAGAAGAGCATAGAAAGGTTCCTTTCCCCTCTATAACATCTTTAGCATTTATTGTTATTTGATTTGTTAATGGAGGTTATTGTTTTGGGGATAAGATGGAATCTTAGTGTTATGTTAATTTGTATTTCTCCAGTACTCAGTAATGTTGAGCTTTTCTTCATGTATTCTTTGGCTATTTGTACTTCTTCTGTGAAGATTCTGTTCACTTCACCTTTCCATTTTTTGCGTGGGTCTTTCGTTTGGGGAAGTCTAGCATTTTAGAATTCTAGACTTCAGTCCTCTGTCCAAAGAATAGCTGACAAAAAGATTTTCCCATTCTCTAGGTTGTATCTTCATTTTGTTGGTTGTTTCTTCTGCTGTGAAGGTTTTTAATTAGATATGATTCCATTAGTTGATTGATTCTCAGAACCATTTCCTATGTAACCTTTTGTTCAGAAAGTTCTTACCTATGCCTATGGCTTGAACAGTTGCCAGGAGGTTAAGTGTTTCTGTTTTAACATTAAGTTCTTTGATCCACTTTGATTTTAGTTTGGTACTTGATGAAATATATGAGTCTTGACTCAATCTTACATATTTGGTAGCCAGTTTTCCTAGCACTATTTATTATAGAGGCTATCTTTTCTCCACTGTATGTTTTGGCTTTTGTGTTAATGATCAAACAGTTGAACATACTTAGGTTTATTTGTGTGTACTCTATTGATCTCTTTTCATGCCAGTATCATGTTGTTCTATCACAATATCTCTGTAATATAATTTCAGGTCTGGAATAATGATGCCTCCTGCTTTGCTCTTTTCTTTAGATTTCTTTTGATATCCTGGGTCTTTGCTGATTTTATATGAATTTGAGAATTGCTGCTCCAGGTTTGCAAAGAATATTATTAGAACTTTGACTGGGATTGTGTTAAATCTGTATATAGATTTTGGAAGTACGTACATTTTAACTATATTCGTCCTGCCTCTCCAATGACAGGTGATAGCTTTACATTTTCTAATATCTTCTTCAATTTCCCTTCATTGATTACTATGGTTTTCTTTATAGAGGACTTCATTTCCTTAGTGAGGTTAATTCATAATTATTTAATTTTTCTTGTAAATATCGTAAATAGAATTTCCCCCATAATTACTTTTTTAAATTTTTAACTTTTAAAGTGAATATAAAAATAGTTTTTTAAAAAAAACATTAGAAACAATGCAGAATTTCACTAACAAAATGAAAGGAACTCAGCAAAGGTTGTTATATTGCATATTGTTATCTTCAAATTATTTGTTCATATTACCAGATATAAGCATGCAAAATTGGTCAAAAATTTTAAACAAATTTAAAAGGAGAAAAAATCTAAACATTAATTTTCCTTTCAATAGATCAGCAGAAATCAACAGTACAAATTATCCAACTTATCATACATATATATATATATATATATATATATATATATATATATATATTTCTTCTCTTTTCTTTTCTTTTTTTTTTTTTAATTTTGTGCAGGGTTTCACTACTCAGCTCAGACTCATAGTGATCCTCTTGTTTTCAGTCTCCCCAGTGCTGGGATTACAGGCATGTCCCACCGTGCCCCAACTTGTTTCCTGGCTCAGGGTCTCTGGGTGCAGGACCTGTGTGGCATGTGGTACCAGGGATCAAATTCTATTCCCCTGCACTTACCTAAGCAGACTCTTAGTCTGCTGAGCTATCTCACTGGCCCTTCCATATATATTTCTTCTTCCTTTCCTTCTTTCTTTTCTTTTCCCTCATCCCAGTTGTTCCTTACCTCTGCACAGTTTCTGGCCCTTTATAGTATTCATTATACTTTTCAGATCCTATTTACTCTCTCAGGTTCTTATGCTAGGGAGATAATACAGTGTTTACACAGTTGGATCTAGTGTGTTCATTATTAGTGTATAGGATCACTGTCAATTTTTGTGCACTGATTTTGTTCATACTGCATTACTAAATTTGGTTATTAACTCTGAGTCTTTTAATTACCTGTCTTTTATGTGTAGGATAGACTTTTGTATTCTTCTATACGTCATCTGCAAATAAAACTTATTTTCCATTTCCCTTTTATCTGTTTTTCTTGCTGGACCACTCTTGCTGTTTCAAGTACTATGCTGAGCAGGAGTTGTGGTAGTGAACATCCTTGCCTTGGTGTTAATTTTAAAAGGAAAGTTATCAGATTTTCTCAATTTAATATATGTTGGCAGTAGGTTTCTCATAATGGCTTTTATCAGATGAAATAATGTCCTTTCATTCTTCTTTTATATCATGAAGAAATTTTGGATGTTGTTACAGTTTTGCTGTATCTATTGAGATGATAGTATGCTTTATCCTTGCTTCTGTTTATGTATTACTTTTATAGATTTTTATATGTTGAATCATCCTTCTTTTCATGAAATAATGCCTACTTGGTCATGATGCATGATCTTTTTGATGATTCATTGCATTGTTTACCAGTATCTTGTTGAAGACTTTTGCATCTATACTTATTAAAGAAATTGGTATACAGTTCACTTTTTTAGTTGAACATAGGTCTGACTCTGGAGTCAGGGTAATGATACCTTCCAGAAATGGCTTTGAAAGAATTCCTTCCACTCCAATTTTATTGAAAAGGTTGAGGATTGTTAGTGTTAGAATTTCCCTGAAGTTTTTGTAAAATTCACCATTTTACATGAACCAATTTGGACCTGAGCTGTTGTTGGTATATTCATTGTCTCTTTCTAGTGTATCCTTAAAGATTATTTGGAGTGCTGGTTTAGTGGTCATGAATTCTCTTAAATGGTCTTTATTATAAAAATATCTTATTTTTCCATCAATTTTGAAAGGAAGTTTTTCAAGAATATAGTCTGGGTTGGGATTTTCTCTTTTAGGATTGAAACACTCTAAGCTCTGCTGGCCTCCACATTTTTGTTGAGAAGTCTGATATCACTCTAACGGTTTTTCCTTTATAAGTGACTTTTTCTTTCTAATTTTAGGAAAGGATCTACAGGATGTTCAGGGTCTCACTAGATCAGACTTGTAGTGATCCACCTGTTTACAGCCTCCCAAGAGCTGAGATTTCAGGCCTGCACCACCACACCAATTGTCCTCTCAGCCTACCACAGGGGCAGGGCCAGCATGGCAGACTCAGGGATCAAACTCCTGGCCCCTGCACCTGCTTGCAGGCACTTTAATCTACTGAGCTATTTGGCCAGCCCTTTCAATAGCCCTTAAGATTCAGTACTTGTGTTGTACTTCCAGGATTTTATCTCCCATGTTAATGTCTCTTTAGTTGATGTCTACTTTTCTGACCATGGCTATAGGGTTCTATATGCTACACTTCTCTGCACTGAAGTTATTTTACCTTATTTGAAATGTTTTCTATAATCTCAATTAAGAGATTTTTTTGTGCCTTTTGTGTTAACTTCTGATATTTTAGCGATTTTAATTAATCTTAGTCCTCTTTGCATTATCTAAGAGATGTTTGGTCTATTTTTTCACATTTTCTTATTGTTTTTAATGCACCTTTCATTAATGGATCACTGATAACAACTGTTTTCCAGTTGTGACAACTGCCTATAAAATCCCCTGTCCCCTTTTGTTTGGGGCTGTCTTGGTCTGCTAACCAGCTAGTCCCTTTACTCCTACCTCCAATAAATCTTCTCATATCAGAATGCCTGTCTGTGTAGGTTCACACCTAATGATATGTCCTAGATATGAGTCCTTTGTCTGAGGGACAATTGACTAAATTTTTTTATATTCATAGATAACTACAACCTTCAGATCCTGTATGAGTCTATATCTCTTCTCATCCCCTTTCAGGAATTTTGTCTTTGTCTCTCTTAGTTCACAATATCAATCTATCCATATTTATTTATAGATGTTTTGTCATTTACCTCATTTTCCCCAATATGAGTTCGTGTGTGTGTGTGTGTGTGTGTGTGTGTGTGTGTGTGTGTGTTGTGATTTCCTTAGTATTTTATTCAGGTGGATGAATAGATGGCATGAAAAATTTTCAGTTTTTCATATGAGGAAATATTTTAAATCTATTTTTTAAAGCATCTTCTACTTCATAAATCAAAGCACTTCCGAAGTTTATGAACAATTTAAGAAGTCCTTAATGAAGACAGACTGAACTCGGCTGTCTCTCTAGCCATTGATTTCTGCAGAATAGGAAGACTTGTTTCTTGTCCAAGAAAAATGGAATTTTTCTCTTACAGGCTCAGAAAACTCCAGGTGTGAGCACAGAAATTGGGGGTTTCTGGCATTTTGGGCCAGGAGCAGCCAGAGCATATGATAATGCAAATATTTGTTTAGCCTGCATAGTGCAAAGAGCAGCTTGGCCCAGTGGAAAGAGTGTTTGAGGCAGATCAAGTGAAGTCTCAAAGTTTAGTTATGGGGAAGGAGCCAAGCAAGCTGGCCTAACAGGTAAAAAAGGGGACAGGACTTTCTCTGCTCTCACCTCAGAACGCTTACTGAGCAAGATAAGGTTTTCTAAATAGTCTTTCTTATAGAGAAAAGCTATATCTCAAAAAGGAGTTCTTGTTCTATTGCCCTCAAGCTTATTTAATGTATTGTTTTCAGGGTGAGAAAGGAAAGACAAGGTCTGAGAAGTGAGGTAGACTTCCCCCTGTCTGTCTCCACATGAATCCAGTAGGCCTGTGTAGGAATCACACCTAAGATTATTTGGAAGAATTTGCCACTCATAGTTTTCCAGAAAGAAAAGCAAGAGATTATATATTTAATAGACAGAGCAAGGTGAAGACTAAGGATCCTTGACAGACTCAGCTTTAGATTTTACCCCAGGACAAGTTCAATAGGTTTCTTTCATGTTTTCTCTCCACACATGACATGCTAGCTTTCTATTTTTCAAAGCCATATTCTAGGGCTACATGTCTGGGTTCCAAGGTCCCAATGCAATTTTAATACAATCACATTTCCTCAGACCTCAAGAAAGAGCCCCATGGTATATTTTTAATTACAAGGTGAATTCAGCTTTCTGCCCTGTGTATTATGGAACATCTTGATCAGAGTCGTGTGGTCGAGTCCTAGGAGCAGGTAGGAGGACTCACACAGGCTTACACAAGGCACTTCAGTTCCTTTTATCCCCAAACCTGCTCTCACCTCATCATCTGAATGAGTATACAACATCTGTGCCATCATTCTCAATTGCATTCTCTGATGGGAAGCTGTATAACTTGATCTCTTGCACATTATAGGTGTGTCGTTAGGATTATCATTTAAAATACAGAAAACAGGCACACTCTAGGGTGCCACATATTAAACATTTTATCTCTTCTCTTTAAAACAATCAGAGCTAAATGCTTCTATGGATAATCCCTGCTGTCATTGGAGAAAGTAAATGCATATTCTTATGACCCAGTCTTCCTCAATAATCTGTCTTTTAACATTTTCCTTTTCTCCTTCACATGTAGCCTCATTTCTTCACCTTCTGAAATTTGCCTGTAGTGTCTCCCTCTTGTCTAGCTTTGGTCACACCCTACTCCTGTGGGTTATTCACTGAGTGTCACTCCTACCATCTCATGCACAGCACAAATGCTGGCCTGCAGTGGATCTGTGCCAGGAATCTGCATCTTTGTGTAATTTTCAGGCTTTGTGTCATGGGTGGAGCGGAGCAAGATCAGAGCAGTGCTCGCCGCTGCCTTGCCTCCCCTGAAGTGTTGCTGGCATAAAGAAATAGTGATGTTATACTGACTTCTCCTTCTGCAGAGGAGTAATATCTCACAAGAGAAAGGAGTCCAGAGAGCCTGCTGTCTGTTGCCTGCCTCTAGGGTGGAATGGGCTTATTCTAGAGTTCCAGAGCATCAGTTAGTGCTCCCTTTCTGCACAGATTGTTCAGCTTCCATGCTCAGCTGCAGTAAGCAGAGGAAGCCTTGCGGTCATGTGGCCGGAGAGCACGAGCCCCTCTCAAGCTGAGCTAGTGTTATCTCTTTCTCAGAAAGATGCACTCGGCTCCACGTCCAGCTGCCTGCCATGGAAATCCCGGTCCTACGTGGCCATGCCTTCTGCTGCACAGACTGGAAAACAGAGGTGGATAGAATGCAGAGCGGTGGTGGTGGAGAGGAGCTGACAAATTCTCCTTGCTGAAATCTTTGTCCCTGATCCCAGTATTTCTGGAACTCTGGCTGCCTTGTGAGCTGGGGAGCCACCCCTATAAGCTTATTGCATCTCTCATCTACATTTTCCCCACTAAAATAGCTCTAGAAGGCTTCTGATACAATGGATGGGGTCCTTACTAACAGAAATGCTTTAAATTTTAAGATATTTTTCATTTTCTTGTCCTTTTACCTTTCTCCACTTTATTGCTTGGTTTTGCCTTTGTGTTTTTGGCTGAAGATACACACGTTCATTTGTGCATTGCTGCAGATTGGGGTGTCTGTATAAAAATAATAAAAGGAGTATTTCTCCTATTCATAAAAAAATAAAGAGAAACGCAGTTCACAGCTGCTTTAGTGCATAACCTGCAGTTCCTCATAAGGAGCAAGCATTTTTCAACACTCATCTGTTTGTAAATGCAGAGCCCTGAGTGCAGATTTTTTTTTTTCAAAAGAAACCAGAAATAAGAATTTTTACGAGAAATCCCTTGACTTTGAATTGCTGACTCAAATTGTGCTTTAAAATGTAGTAGACTCCATCCTTAAAGAAAAGCTCTATGGACTGCTTGAGACATCTACATTTTTTCATGGTGTTGGGGCCTTGAACCCAAAGTCTCATGCATTCTAGGCCATGCACTAAGTTATGTCACCACTCTGAAATCTCTGCTGGCCAGTAGCGTTGGAGTCACTCTGGAACTTATTAAAAATGAACAATCACCAGCCTTTTGTAGAGCTGGTGAAACAGAATTGTGTTTTAGCAGTGTTCCCAGGTCATTTGTTTGCATTAAAATGGAGAGGTACTATACTAATTCACTTGTTTTAAATTTGGCTTATTTGTAGAAATTACCTGAAGTGCTTTAAAAAGTACCTGATGTCTGGGTCCAGTGCCCAAAGATTCTGGTTTATTACATCTAAATTGCAACCAAACTATGGTTGGATATTTTCAAAAATCTGTTCAGAGTTTGATTTTAATAGGCACTAAATGTCAGAACTGTTGTATATCCTAAGATCTGCCACTTCCGGCTGTCTTCTAGGCAAAACTGCAACACCTCCTTCAGATCTTGCCTGTCTTGGGTCCTTGGGGGCAATATCTCGTCTGGAGTCTCAAGGTTTCACAGAGTAATAAGTTGCAGGTCTGTGTCTCAGTTACTTTTCACTCATTGCTGGGATAAAATACCTGACACCAAATTTAAGAAAGGAAAAGTTTACTTAGCTCAGTTAGTGGAAGTTCCAGTCCATGCTTGGCTGGCTCCAAGGCGGAGTGGCACATGGCAGAGAGCAGTCATTCATGGTGACGGAAAACAGCAGAGTAAAGGGAGGAGCAGCAGAGCTTGCTAGCCTCTCTCCCCTCCTTGCATTGTATGCAAATTATCTGCCCCAGGGTGAGTGTACCACTCACACTCATAATCTCAGCATTGGATCACGAATTAAGCACAAACTCTAGAAGCCACCCAGTAACTGTACAAGGTGTTGGGAGGACATCTAGATACAAACCATAGCAGTCTGTAAATATTTGTTATGTTTATGAATATGTATTTGCAGTACAAAATGATTCCACCCCTCATGGAGAGGTTGATACATGAATGTAACACGTTTAATCCTTTCACATTTCCATCTTTTCCCCACTCTCATTTTGTTTTCCTTTCCATTTGTAGAGGATCTGTCTCCCTCTTTTGTATTATGTCTTGATTTTGTTCTTTAATTTATTTGTGCTTTGGGTTTCTCATATGAGAGAAACCCTCTGATATGTAAGTGTCTCATTTATTTCACATAACATTATGGTCTCAAAGTGCATCTATTTTCTTATAAATGACTAAAACTTCTCCTTCATTATGGCTGGCTAGTACTCCTTTATATATAAATACATTATTATCCATTTATCTGTTATGTCCATAAACATTGTCAAAAGATAACGGAGGTGGGTGCAAGAGAAGAAAAGAGTGTTTTAAAATGCTTTACAGGGGCTGGAGAGATGGCTCAGTAGAATAAGTGCTTGCCTAGCAAGCATAAGCGCCTGAGTTCAATCCCCAGTTCTGAAAAAAGAAAAAAAAAAAGTACCTTACAGGGCCGGCGAGATGGTTCAGTGGTCTAAAGCGCCTGCTTAGGAAAGCTCAGGCAACTGCAGGGACTGCAGTTCGACCCCCGGCACCACATGCTGCGCCAGCCCCACCACCAGGGCAGGCTGAGCCAGCCACAAAATAAGTAAATAAAGAAACAAACAAACACAACAAGCAAACAAGTAAATAAATAAAAAAAAAAAAAAGTACCTTACAATTTCATGATCTTAAATTAGAAAACAAAGTATTTTTAATTGTCACAAAGAAATGCTAGTATGAACATCTTGGAAAAATAAACTATGAAGCCAATGATTCCAAGCATGCAAAAGTGAAACTTACCTTTTTTAAAAAATCTTTTATTTGCTTATTTATTTGGTACAAGGTTTCACTATGCAGCTTAAGCTTGTAGTGATCTTCCTGTCTCAGCCTCCCCAGCTCTGGGATTACAGGCGTGTACCACCATGCCCAGTTTCAGTGGCTGGTTTAGCACAGGGCTGATATGGGGCTGACACAGGACCACAATGACCGGCACAATATGTCGTATAGGAGATCAAACCCAGGCCCTTGGGCTTTCCAGGCAGGTGTTTAGTCAGCTAAGCTATCTCCTTGCTCGCTGAGACCTGCCTTTTAAATGACCTCAGCCATTTGAAAACCCCAGTCCTTTGCAAATGTGGCCAAATGAAAAGGGAGAGAGTAACAATAATCATAACAAAAACTCTAACCTTAACAATAACCAAAGCTGAACCTTAAAGAAAAAGACCCATACATTAGGATGCAGGTTTTTTTTTTTTTTTTTTTTTTTATTCTAACACCTAGTCATGTTTCTCTGGTTATTGCTTCTACAGTCCACCAGTCAGCCAAGCTGGTGACCTCTACCTGTGTGCATGAATAACATTCTTCCAGTGTGATAAGCTCCAAACAAAAACCAGCCCCAAATTCTTTCCTCTTCCTGTACTCCAGCCCCATGCAATGTGATACCCACCCACCCCCAAGCAGATAACCCACTGCACCGCATTTTGAGTCCAGCCAGTAGGGTGACCTTCTGCAACCAATAAAATGGGCATAAGTGACACTGTGCCTGTCTCAAGCCTGAACTGCCAGAGGTCTTTGGGCGCTGCTTTTCTTTGTCCTATACCACTGCTATAAATGTGACAAGCTGGATTAGGTAATTTAGAGGAGAATCTAGGCCTTCCCAGACCACTTGATCTCCCAGGCCAGGAGATTCTCAACATTTGAGAAAGTCAGCCTGTATTGACAGTCACCTGCCTTATTCTGGTAACTGCGGCTACAGGAAAAGAAGTTTAGCCTGAAGCCCTCAGCACTGTGAAGTTCAGACAAACAATGGCTGTGTTTTGGAAGATTTGTTACAGCACCAGCTGACTAGTAGGCCCAGCCTAGAGATGTTGAGCTTGGATGTTAACACTATAAAGAAAGAGACTTCATAGAGATAAATAACGAGAAAACAGACAAGTTAAACTAGAATACAAAGGAAAGAATGGCAAGGTCCTCTTGTCAATTTTATGCTTTCAATGGGCCATGCTGGGACTTCCCTGTTACTTGCTCGTTCACAAATATAAGCACAAATCTGGTAAATTAAAGTAGTACATAGTCAGAGGATGCCCCCAGTGACAGTGATTTCCTCCTACTTCCAAATATAACTATCACTGTTGTGCCTCTTATATTCCCTTTTTTTCTTCTTCTTCTTTTTTTTATGTATTTAGTACAGAGCTTACAGGGTGTACAGGGTCTCACTGCATAGATCAGACTCAGACTCATAGTGATTCTCCTGTTTTCAGCCTCAGAAGTGCTGGGATTACAGGCGTGTGCCAACATGCGCAGTCTCACTCCGTCTCAGCACACCCCAGGGCAGGGCTGGCACGGCACGCTGGGAGCCAAGCCTTGGCCTCTGAGCTCTGCCTAAGCAGATGCTTTAGTCCACTGAGCTATCCAGCTGGCCCTGTGCCTCTTATATTTCCATCCCAGTGTTATTGAGTATTCATATTTGAAGACTAAACTTAAATGTGAATAATATTCATATTCTGAATAATTCCAAATACTATATTTTGGATCTTGAATGTTCCCAGAGCCTCCTGTGTTTTGGGCTTGGTCTCCAGTTCATGGAACTCTTTGGAGGTGGTAGAACCTTTAGGAGGTGGTGGCTAGTTGGACAAGTTAGATCATTTGGATGACCTAACTTCCCCTTGAAGATGCTCAGACTCCAGCCCCTTCTCACCCTTCTGTTTTCACCTCCCGGTCCCTGTAAGAAGAACATATTTGTTTTACCATAAGCTCCTGCCATGATGTGCTGCCTCCCTACAGGCCCAAAAGTAAGAAAGCCAAATGGCCATGGGCCAAAACCATGAGACCAACCTTTCCTCTTTATAAAGATTTATAAAGTATTTTTTATTTCAAGTATTTTGTCACAGGGATGGAATGCTAACTAACACACTGAATATAGCAATTCCTACCGAATTATTATGACTGAATATCATTTTGCAAAAGGCAGGAGTATTTCATGCCCTAGAGCAGTGGTGGTGAACCCATGGCACATATGCCACGGTGGGCATGCAGAGCCCTCTTTACAGCAAGGCTTTGATGATATATCAAAGGCCACATTAATTATGCAAAAGCACACCAGATGCAAATTTTTACTTTTCCATAAAAACTGTATTATTGAAAATCTGTTATTGTGTTTTTCACTATGACAAAAGATGTCAATATATCAGTTGCTTTTTCTGAACTAAAACTTGAATATTCAGATTTAATTGCAGTGTTGGCAGTTAGTGATACATCAGTGGGTTTTCAGTTGTGACACGGGCACTTGGTCTCAGAAAGGTTTGCCACTTCTGGTCTAGGGTTTTCAGCAATCTTTCCAAGAAATCAGACTCTTTTTAAGAAACAGCTTTCTGTATTCTTGCTGGTTCTGAAATATCAGTTTAAACTGTACTTTACATTGGAAAAGGAAAAAAAAAAGAATAAGCAAGTCAGCGCTCGAAAGGTGCTACATGCATCACAGACTTACTCCAGTCTCCCTCCTAAAAACAGTTACTTGTAGAAGAGAAAACTGTCCTGCTTTTAGCTGCTGTCACTGATGGGGCTAGATTTCTGAAGATTCCTTTTTGCCTTCTTAGCTGACTTGGGTTTGCTGAACAGGGAACAAAACCAGCCATATACTCCTATTCTAAGTCCATCTATGGGTTTAAAGAAGGTCAGTGGTTGTCCATGACAAATAAGCAAGTCAAAGATGAACAAAATGCACATTGAGAAGCATGTCTTACCCCCAAGGCCATAAGAGTCTCATTTTTAGGTAGGTAGAAGGTAAATTAAGGAAACTTCTTTTTCATTATACTAGTAAGACCATCAGCCTAAGTACATAGAATATTTTTAACTCTTTATCATAAGCATCATTAAGGGTAAAAACAATGACTCCTATGGGTTACTGCTACCAAGGAGCTAACATTCTGGCTCGGGAGATGTGATGGGCTCATTTAGAACAATAGCGTGCAGAACGTTATCTTTAGGAGGCATAGTTCAGATGATCAGCAACTCTAGCTTTACCACACTAACACAAGTTTGCTAGAAACTGGAGAAGACTGGGAAGGCTATCATAAAGATGAAGTTGTGAAAAAATTAAAGACACTATTTATAAAATATTATTTTAGGAGTAGGTCTTGTCTGGCTCTTTGTTCAAACATACACACCCATATACACACACCACACACACACATACACACACACACCATCATCATCATCATCATCATCACCATCACCACCACCATCACCACCATCATCAAACCATTCCTTGTGTCCTGAGTCTCAGGGCAGATAGTTGTGGACTAGCTCAGTATTGCTGTGCCTTCATGCTAGCTTGAGCTAGAAACCTTTGAGACAGGTAAGACTTTAAAGAAAGAAATGATCCCAAGTGTTGCCATAAAGCAAAGAGCATCCCAGACATGTGAACCAGAAGCACACAGGAAAGCATCTTTTGGATCAATCTCCATGAATAGTAATTCTTAGAAAGCTTTCCATTCGATGCCATCTGGCTGCATAACTACCACTATGATAAAATAGCACTCCTTGCACCACAGTCATGTTTATGTCTTATAATTATCTACACTCCAAGTTTTCTAAGCTTTAGTTTTAAATTTTAAGGAAAATTTTATCTTTATCACAGTTTGCGATACAATTGTAACCCATTTTCCAAAACGCCAAGTAATCTAAAAGTAATTTATATGTGAGCTAGGAATGTGAGGCTGATAGAATATTTTTCTTATTTCCTAAAGTGTCCTCTATTCTAGTAGAAAATTTAGTTAAGCATTCAACTAAGCCCAAACTGCATGTTTAGAGAGGATAGCTGTGAGAGCTGGAAAGAGACCAGACTGATTTAAAATTTATCAAGAGATCATGTAATTTCATATAGTATTTCTTGCACTACCTAGGAGCTCATTGTTATTATTCATTAGGAGACAACCCTCATGGAGTTAGGTTAAGGGGAGATCATTTGACAGCCTCAGTACCTTATATATACCAGTGTGATCCCATAGTCCTAATAACTCAGATCAGTCCAGAGACAGTAATTTCACCTAGCTTATTAAATCCTTCTTCTAACTCTACCCAGCAGACGCCTGCCTCACCCTACTACAGTCAACCTGAAACACACTGCTCACCTCTCTGCCTTAATTAAAGTGCACTGATCATCCAATTACATTGCAGGGTTTCTCAAGCCTTTCTGGAATCACCTCCTAGAAAACCGGGAGGAAAAATCAAATTGAAGAAGGAAGCCCCAGGATTTCAACAAGCTCTAAACACACAGGCTTCCATTTGCTTCTAGGTATATAAACACATGGAGATGAAACCAAGTTCTTAATCTCCTGTGTGGTCTTCAACAGCCAGGAAGGAAACTTAACCAAAGAAGGCTCCCTGAAGCCCTCACTGCTGCCCTGCTGGGTTGCTGTGTCATAGCTGCCTTTGCCCATGGTCCCTGTTTGCACAGGCCACCAGACAGGTGGTCTGCTATTGGCTACTCAAGCCTAAATCCTGGAATTTAAACAGCTCACTCCACTGCTTGTAACACTCACAAGCAAGGCCATTTCTAAAGTTTATCAAAGTCACCTGAAGAAAGAATCTTTGTCAAGAGGTGTGCAATTCAAACACCTCTTTCAAAACTGGAACCAGTTGTCTACATATAGATTCCTTACGAGAAATGTAAGCAAGACTTGCAGACACGTTACCAATCA
This sequence comes from Capromys pilorides, assembly GCA_004027915.1. Classification (NCBI taxonomy): domain Eukaryota; kingdom Metazoa; phylum Chordata; class Mammalia; order Rodentia; family Capromyidae; genus Capromys; species Capromys pilorides. Next base: position 16,597 of record PVKN010010395.1, read on the forward strand.
CTCATGCACATGATCTCATTTCACCTCAACCACCCTTATGCAGGCCTTGAGATTCAGGATGAATAAATTGTGCACAGATGAGCCAGAGAGAAGGTGAAGAAGAATGAAATGTTTAGATGTTTTGAGAAAACAGATCCAGGTTCCATCCACTCTTCAGAGGACAGAGATATGGTTGAAGTGTGGACTCTAGAAACCAACCAACTTGAGATTCAGTTCTAGTTTTATTTCTTTCCAGCTCTACGACCTTAACAAGGCTATTAGGACCTTGTCAAGGTTTGACTTTTTTAATCTCTAAAATGGAGATGTTCCCTCCACCTTACAAAGTCGAAGTGAAGATTTGCTGAAATGTGCAGCATCTGACACAGTGCAAGTATGCAGCCATTATTAGCTGTTGCTTCTCACACTGTTTTCTTTGGCCTTATCTCCTGCCAGACTCCCACTGAAGTACGCTAAGAGCTTTAGTCAGGCATCTTCCGACAGATGCATTTTTAACAAAAGTAACTGGAGAGCACTTGCCATGGTGGCATTAGAGTACTGATTAAATTGGTAGTACCACCCCAAACGCAGCCAGGCAGGAGGGATCTTGGTAGGAAATCTGGTCAATTGATTTTACAGCAGAAGAAAAGCTGTGCTATGGTAATGCTGGTGCTGAAGGCAGAGGAAGTGGAGATAAAAGGCAGTGGGAAGCTCTGGTCACCTACTGCTTTCATTTCACTTTGATTAAGACTGGCTTTTGCACTGCACCTTGGAACACAGGGTGTGCTGCAACAGACCTCATTTAACCCCTTGGCTCTCAGGCCCAGCTGTCTGCCATATCCAGTTGAGGAACAGAGAAAATTAAATTGCTGCCATGCAACTTTGTCACTCTCTAAGAAATGAGTGGAGCAGACTGATAGACTGTTTACAGAACAGGCCATTTTGTGTTAATGGAGCAGAAACAAGCAGGACAGCCAGACTGGGAGAGATGTATTTCTGTTTTCTCTTGGCAAGACCTTGGGGAAAGACAGTATTCCACAGCAAAGTGCATAAAAGAAACTAGTATCTTGTTGGTTTGGTTCTATCTCTATCAGTTCAAGTGTTCCCAAATCAAGAGCATGTACAACTTTTAGAAGTTAGAAGAACAACTAGGAATAAGGAAAAGGCCATTATGTATCCACCACAAAATACCATGTTTAGCCCACAGCGTGGAGATGAAAAGGGATCAGGTTGGATCTGAAAGTCTTCATGCAACACAGGCATGTTGGAGACGGGCTCTGGGAATGGGAAGAGAACAAGTATATTGTACAAAGGGCATTTCTTGGTATTTTCACTGCCCTACGTTCTATATTTTATGTTGGCATAGACAAATGACATTAAAGGGTCTGTGTGAGGACCCACAAGATAGCTCAGCAGTCTAGGCAAGCTTAGACAAGTGCAGGAACCACACTTCCACAGCCTGCACAACATGCCATGCCCGTTCTGTTCCCAATTCTGGCTGAGCCAGCCACACCCACAAAAAAAGGGGCCTGTGTGAAAGCAGGAATGATAGGCTCTGAGAAAACAATCACAAGGTCACATGGGATTCCTATGGCTCTTCTCCCAGGCCATGAGTGCTAGATTTGTGCCTGTTATGACTTAGATCTAAAAATATCACCCAGAAGCTTCCTGAGTTCTGCGGTGGGACTTTCAAAAGTGGATTAATCCACTAACAAGATCATATGTTGATGGCATTGTTGTGAGGTGGGACCTCTTTGAAGTGAGTGGTTGAAAGGCATGACCTAGAGGGTGATTGTCCCTGGTCACATCCTCTGTCACTCTTTCTCTCTCTGCTCTGTTTCCTGGCAGCCACAGAGTGAAGCTTTCCTCCATCATGCTCTAACTCCATGACATTCCTGCTTTGACATAGGACTAAGGCAGTGGAGCCAACTGACTATGGAAAGAAATCAAAGACATTGTGAGTCTGAGGAAGATTTTCCTCCTTTGAGACATCTTGGGTATTTGTCACAGCAACAGAAAGCAAACACAGAGCCTGCGTATTCTCCGGGGCCCTCCTCTGTTATTAACCAACAATGAAACTCACAGGAGTGCTTTCATCTACTACCTAGCTGCAGTGCTACTGTTTTTTACCTCTACAAAATGTCCTAAGACAGAAGAATCTACATAGCCTTAGAAGAAAGGCTTTTACAGAAATGATACTACTGTGTTGCTCATGTCCACTGAGGTATAAAGAACAAAAATCCTGGATTTGGAAAGTAAGATTGGAGATTATCTCATCCTCTTCTTCCATCATTTCATAGAAAAACAACTGTGCCTTGGGGAAGAAAGCTGATTTCTGTAAGATGGCACAACCAAAGTCAGAGATGGAATTAGTTCTCAAATCTATACAGATTAAGGGCAATAAGATTTGTTGTTAGGAAGTTAAAATTTTAGCCAACTGTCCCTCAAAGGACTAGAACATGTAAATAATTTTTTAAAAAAAGTCAGGTCCCTGTTGAGGATGAGAGAGTATATTGAAGCGACCCCCTAAGTTCAAAGGTAACATGAGGGGGCAGTTGACCGGAGCTAGGCAAGCACAAAACAGTGTAAGACGGGAAAACGCTTCCGCCCCTTGTTTCAGTGGACTAGCTTCTCATGTTCCGGGCGTTGGGGGAGCGCTTGAATGTACTTGTTTACCTTGTTTCTTTTTTTTTTTTAAATTTTATTTATTTATTTATTTGTTTGCTTGTTGTGTTTGTTTGTTTATTTATTCATTTTGTGGCTGGCTCAGCCCGCCCTGGTGGTGGCGCTGGCGCAGCATGTGGTGCCGGGGATCGAACCGCAGTACCCGCAGTTGCCTGAGCCCTCCTAAGCAGGCGCTTTAGACCACTGAACCATCTCGCCGGCCCCATACCTTGTTTCTTAAAAGGAGTTTCTAAAAAGGAATTTGTTGTCTCCTAAAGCCATGTTTACTAGGGCGACTTGTACTTTGTCACTAATTATCTAGGTAGACGTGCACAATACTGTTTGCGCAGGACGATTGTTCTGCTTTTTTATCATTTACAAGGGGGTCTAGAAATTTCACAAAACAACCACCAGGAAGATTTAAACGGTTTGTTATTCTTGGTTTACGGGAAGAATGTATGCTTCTGGTTAAAGAATGATTTTATCTTTATGTTAATGGTTAGGTCTTAAGGAACTTTGACTCACAAATTGTCTTTAACAATGTTGTTTGTTAAGCTAACTTGTCTTAGGAAGTAGAATCTTGTAACTCTGTTATGATAATCGAAGATGTTTGTTGAGCTAACCGGATTCCCAATCTTAGAAAATTTCTAGTCAGACTTTGTTCCTTTTTCTATATAAGCTGTTGGAAAATAAACCGCAGCATGCAGTTGCAACTACTGCCTTTGCTCTGCATCTCCCGTGTCCTGTTTGTAACCGCGGTTCGTTTGTTACCCAGGGACCCGAGCGCACTAGACGCTCACAAGGTCCCCAAAATCCAAAGACCCAATTCAAAAATAGGCATCTGAGATACACCTCTCAGATGAAGAAAACACAAATGACAAGTAAATACAAGAAAAAAAGTTTAACATCATTGATCATTCAAGAAATGCAAATTGAAACAACACTGAGATTCCATCTCACCCCAGGAAAAATGGCTGCCATCAAGAAAAAACCAATACCAAATACTGGCAAGGCTGTGAGCATAAAGGAATCATTCTTACTGTAGGGAGATTAGATTGCTACAACCACTATGGAAATCAGTGTGGAGATTCCTCAAAAAACTGGGATTGGAGATCCCATTCAAGCCAGTTATTACTTTTCTTCCAGAAGAATTAAAAACATCATACTACAGGAATATATATACACTCATGTTTATAACAGCACAATTCATCATAGTTAAATCATGGACAAACATAAATGTCCATCAACAAAGAAATAGATTTTAAAAAATTGGTATTTTTATACAGTGGAGTCTTGTTCAGCTATAAAGATAGACTCCAAGCTCTTATAGGTAAATGGATACAATTTAAAACCTTAATCATCAGTGAAATGAATCAGACTCACATGTGTAAATGTCATATTGTGTCCCTAGCATTATAATCTGAAAGAATAAATAAAATCTGAAAGGTACAATAGATATTATGAAAGGGAAAAAAAAATCTGCTTGAAAGGAAGGAAAAATTGGCTTGAGGGAAAGGAGAAAAGAAAGAAGAAATGGAATATATATACACACAAAACAGCTAAGATAATTATGCTACTAATTTCTATTGGTTTATTGAAAGGAATAGTTAATGCTTAATATTTTTGATCAATATTATATGCATATATCTGGTAATCTGAACAACTTTTGTGGTAGCAGTATGCAATACAACAACTATTGTTCATTTCTTGTCATCTTGTTTTAAAATTGTTTTTTTTTTTTTTTTATGGTGGTGTCAGGAATCAAATTCAGGACCAGCCAGGTGCTATACCATTGAGCTATATCCTTGGCCCCTTTGTTTTGAAATTCTGCATTGTTTTTAAAACTTTTTATTCTCTTTAAAGTAAAAAAGTTAAATGTTGGAGTATATCTGGATCAATGTGAATCATCTTTTTCTTAAAAGCATGAAAACAAACTTGATTTTCCTTTCTTTCCCACTATCAGATAGTCTCAACTTCAAACCAAGATTGATCAAATGAAATAAAGATGACCACTACTGGATAGGGGAAAAATTCAAGACACAAAGGTAACACTCCTTATAAATAGGCATCAGTGAGAAAGAAGGAGTGAATACAAATAATATAAAAAGAATATTGGCAGAAGTGGTAGCAGAAAACTTCCAAAATATGGTGAAACAATCTGGCATTCAGTAACTAAAGCATACAGAACTCCAAATAACATCAATCCAACTAAAAACACAGCCAGACATATAATAATCAAGATCCCAGAAATTCAGCAAAAAAATAATAATATACTAAAAGCTGCTAGAGAAAAAAAAACCACCATATTTAAAGGAAAACCCATCAAAATAATGGAATATTCCTCTTCACAAACTATGAAGTTAAGAAGAGCATGGAAGAGAGTGCTTCAAGTCCTCCATGAAAAAATTTCCAGCCCAGACTGCTATACCCTGCAAAACTCTTTTTCAAGTATGAGGGAGAAGTGAAATACTTCCATGATGAAGAACAGCTAAAGAATTTCATGATGTCAAAGCCAACACTGTACAGACTACCAAAAGGTATTTTAGAGAAGGACCAAAATGACCCAAACTCAATGAATGAGACCAGAAAGAACCCACCAAATAGGGCAACCAACTAAACACAGGAGAAAATGAGGTAAGCAATAGTAGGTAAAAAGCATATCAATCATAAGTCAATACATTTTAATTATAACCATCAATGGAAATGGATTAATTCTACAATTAAGAGAAATACACTAGCACAATGGATTAGGAAGCAAAATCCAAGAATATGCTGTATACAAGAAACACACTTAACTCATAAAGAAAGTCATAGATTGAAAGTCAAAGGACGAAATACAATACTACATGGCCAAGAACCTCAGCAAAAAGCAGGAGTAGCAATCCTACTCTCAGATAATCTCAACTTCAAACCAAGTTTGATCAAATGAAATAAAGAATTCCACTACTTACTGTTTAGGGGAAAAATTCAAGACAAAGAGGTAACACTCATAAATATGTATGCACCCAACACAGGAGCATCCAGCTATATAAGAAAAATCTTAATGGGCATGAAAAATCTAATGTGCAGCAATCTTAACACGACACCTTGACACCCCTATATCCCAAAAAGATAGATCAAGCAGACAAAAAATTAGCAAAGAAGTAGCAGATTTGAACCAGAACTTTGAACAACTGGACTTAGTGGGTGTATACAGAGTGTTCCACCCAACCACTTTCTAATACACATTTTTTTCCACCTGTACACGGGACATTTTCTAAAATAGACAACATATTAGTCCATAGGTCATGCTTAAGAATTTACAAGAAAACAGAAATTATCCCATGCACATTGTCTAACCACAGTGCAATGAAACAAAATAAATGACAAGAGAATCCACAAGAACCCCAGAAATACATGGAAATTAAACAACACTCTTCTCAGCAACCAGTGGGTTACAGATGAAATTGAA